>JAEQML010054434.1:0-38114 GCA_016904865.1 Pissodes strobi | reverse complement strand
ATAATATACAATATTATAGTTATTTAGGCGTAGTAATAGGGAACTTGCAGCATTTTGGATGATTCTAAACAGATTTAAAGAATAAAATTTATGTGCACGTTCCCTATTTATAAAACAGAAATAGCCTGAGCAACAGTTTAAACATTAAAAGTAACAATTTGGTCTAATCCTAAATTACTGTAACTTTGAAATCAAAATAATTGCATACCTTTCAGGATCACGAGGAAAATGGAAGAAATGATTCGCTGAAGTATATTCCTTGTTTACACAACTTTTGTAACAACAAACATTCCCTGCTTTTTTCTTTTTCGTTTCCATGACACGTTATAGAACATAAATATCTACAAACACAAATGTAAAATTTCAACTCGAATATAAAAGCCGCAACTATCAAAGTAAAAAGTTATTATTTATAATTTTGAACTATCGCGGCCGCACTGACAGTTTTAGGGTAGAATCTAGGCCGAGATTCACCTGGAGGGCATCGCGGGTAGCGCTTGACGACCGAGGGAGATAGCCTACTTGTTGTTATTTATACTTTGCTATAGGCACGATTAAGTGGTTTGGTTTTTAATGCAAAAGTCATACAATAACACTTTTTTGCATTTAGTTTAAAACCGTTTTCATCACACCACTCACACACACTGTTTAGGTCATCTTGCAATCTTTCACAATCATTTTCATTTAAGATCCTCAAAAACAGTTTAAAATCATCGGCGAATGCCTATACATTTGAATGTTTTGCCACCTGAATGAGTCCATTAATTGCTATTATAAATAATAGTGGTCCCAGATTGGACCCCTAGGGTACCCCGGAACTGCTAACATATAGACAAGATTTAGCCCCTCGAACCTCTACATACTGCCTTCGAGACGAAAGATATGACTGAATTATCATAAGTAAATTATTAGTAACATTCATATCCTTTAGCGATTTAATTATTACACTATGCTTAACTCTATCAAAAGCCTTTTGCATGTCTGTGTATATTACGTCGACTTGTGATTTATTGTGTAGGGCATCATGTACATATTGTGTAAATGATAGTAAGTTAGACAAAGTGGACTTTTTGGGTAAGAAACCATGTTGACAAGAAGAAATGCATATTTTAATTTCATTATAGATTCTATTGAAAATAACTATCTCAAATAACTTCGATACAGCACTTACAATCGCTATGGGCATATAATTTATAATCTCATTTCTGGAACCCCCTTAAATACTGGGATTACTTTAGAGACACGCCATACGTCAGGGTAGGTAGAGTTTCGTAGACCAAGATTAAATATGAGAACCAAGGCATTTAGCAAAGGATCCCCACAGCCCTTTATAATGTATCCCGGCAACTCATCATGTCCTATGGCTTATTACCCTTCAAACTTTTTAATGCCGTAGAAACCTCTTCCTGAGTAATGGGCACATCGCAGAAATGCCTCATATTGTTTGACCTAACGAGGTTATCATGTTTTTCAGAAGGTGAAAAGACAGAACAGAAAAAATTTGCAAAACCTAAGTATTTAGGATTCTCTCTTAAGCTTAACTGCACCTGATTCATACAGTTCCCATGACAACTCCCAATTTTATATTTAAGATTTTTTCTAATTTCAGCATATTTCTTGTGCCAATATTTTGATTTATTTCTTTTGTATTTTCTGTGAAAGTGCTCTTTTCTTCCGATTAATTTAATGGTATCTCTGTTAACCCAATGGAGAGTAGTACACATTTAGCAAAAATATTATTGAATATCATATACATGTGCTCAACAGCCATATTAATATCAAACACACTCGTCACAAGATCTGATCATATTATACATTTTAATAAAATCAGCTTTTCGAAAATTAAACTTGGTATTCATAACCTGCTCACACTCCAGATACACATCCCCAACAGAACACGATATCACTAAGCTAGGATGATGCTGGTCCACTGGAAGTAAGGGGTCATCATCAGTTAGAACTTCTACATCCTGAAACAAGCTGCTATAGTTCGCCCAGCGGTTGTTGATCCTCGAAATGCATGCGTTTCGAGGGTCAACAACGGCTGGGCGAACTATAACTACTACAAAATCTAGCCCAACCCCATTGCAGTTTCCTATTTGATTTTTCTGCGTCATATTAGTAAATGATAAAAAACTTTTAAAGCTACACAGCATTTGACTTGGCACATCCCTTATATAGTCAGGAATATTAAAATCGCCCAAAATTATACACATCTTTATCTATAAGGTTAGTTTCGATAACATCATAAAACTTATTATACAATTCAATATTTGCGCCAGTTACAATGTACACAACAACAATATACATATATTTATCTTTCCCCACAGATAATCGTACACACACAAATGGACCCTTCAACATACTGATTAAGTTTAGTGGCATAGTCATGCAACTTGCAATTAAACCCATAAATAGCTGTACACACGTAACCATCAAAACTGTTAAATGGTACAGACACTAATAAAACATTTGTATGACCCAGATATTTGACTTTATCATTAATTTCTTTAAAAGAAGGATATTTTCTGCTACTAAAGTCATTGAAACCAGCTACTATAGTTACAAAGTCATCAAGAGTACAGTCTTTCGTCAGAGGTACCACATCAACAATGGCATTTGCAAAATTTGCATTTGGTTTAATAAATGTTTCGACATTAACATTCTTTAGATAATGTGAGAACCCAAACCAAAACCAAACTGATCTGACATAATCAAAATTTTCCTGTAACCCTGATTTATGTTCATTTTATAGTCACTTGTAGTTACTTTAACCAGATTTCGTTTATTCTTATCACCCAATAAAGAAGAAGAAGTATTTTCCATTGGATAAACATCAGCTTTTTCGCTTAACTTGAACAATTCATACGTTGTAGATTTCAATTCCCGAACATACACTTCATTGTCCGCCGTCAGGACTTCTATAGAAACCATCATTTCTCTCCTAAGCAATTGTAGTTCCTTCAAATCGCTCTCAAGGGTTTTTGTTGTATTTTCAAATTTCAAAATTTGCCCTGACAAGTCACGGTTTCTGTCCATCAGTCCATCAATTTCCAGGTTTAGTTGGTTAATCTTCTCCCTTTGTTTGTCTAGAATATGCCTGTTTTATTTTACCGATGGATTTTTTATCATTATTTTCCACCGTTGCTTTATTAAGTTCTTCCTGAAAATCTCTTGATATTTTTGCATACTTAAATTCTAGTTCTTCTATACGGGTGTCCTTCATATATAGATTCACTCTTAACTTCTTCATAACATTCCTGCAATTTCTTCATTTTGGATGAATCCTTTAGATCACCTTTACAAGATTTGCAAAAAAAATTAGACTCCTCTGTGCTAAGGCCACAGCATGATTCTGTGGTTGTTATTTCTACACATTCCTTACAGTAGGCTCTTGCAGTTATCACATTAAGCTCCAAATATTTTTCGCCCTCCTTAGGTCTAGCTTTATAAATGCATACTGTCTTACATTCAATGCAATTTAGTCTGCTATTTAATTCAGTCATTTTATTGCCTACGCTAAAACTCCACGAAGTACTACAAAAAAGGAAATTCCCAAACAGGCAAACAAAAAAAACAACATTCATTAATCCTTTCAGCTGATAAGGGTGCAATAAATTCTTTAAAATTAGATTTATAACACCACACTTTGTCTTTTATATGTACAAATACTGGATGCACAACAAAAAATTAAAATCACTATTCATTGAAGTTGTTAAAATTTCTCTTATCTATTCACACGCACAAGTACAAATTAATTCGGCCTAATTTAACCACATTTATCGCTTAAAATCTACAGAGCGATCTACACTCTGTTAAACATATGCTATAATATTGTTGGAAATCTTTTAAGATGGTTTGAAAGCTACTTCCGTGGTGGTATGCTACGAGTGCCAAGGTAGTCTTCTGGTACACCTGTCGATGATACTCTACTGAGTTGCGCAAAATATTTAGTCGCGTTTGGCCAAACAATAAATACTGCTTATCTATCAAATACAGATATATTATATCTTAAAAATTAATGCTAATAAAATAAAATTTATGTTGTTAAGCTATGAAAAGATGAGGTAACAATTTTACAAACAATTTTTTTAAAATAAAACTATAAAATTTGGTCAAGTTGATGATGGTGTCATCGCATACATGTTGTTTGACCAGTGTCTCGCACCTATCAAGTTTTTCACCGCTTCATATTTTTTATGATTCATACTGATGCAAGCTGATTGGACCCAAGAGAACCCTGAAATTCCTAAGTATTTCTTGTAATTCCGCTATTTTTAGATCCCCTATCATTTTGTGATAGTGCAAATATTAAACATAATGTATTAGTTTTATGAAATAAAGTTGCGAATAGGGAAGGGCTACCTGGAAGACTTTTTCTTAATATACTAAAAAAAAAACTTGCACACAAATTTTACAACATGTAATCATATGTAAATTGAACAACGTGATTATTTAACCTATTGCAAAACAACCGTAGAATCGGCACAAGGCTGCATTAGATCATATTGTATTTAATGCGTATGCCAAGAAAACTTCATGACATAATGAATGGAGGAGCAGTATGTGGATAATCTGGTACTCACTGCCAGCCACTAACTTACTTCTAATTAAATAAGACAACTTGAAGAAACCGAATACTAACGTCAACCAGATATTTTTGGCTATGATGAACAGAGAACTTTCATAATTTTTACCTAAACTAGACAGATACGTTTTAGTTGAAATAAATAAATCTAAAAGGGCAGTTTTTGATGTTGTCCTAGTCTGAAACATAAATGTCCTTTAAGATTACCGGACTTCAAGCAAATCTGTATAGCAAAAATTAGGCCAATCCACAAGGCAGTTATGCATATTGTCACGAATAGTTTACGCGGTTGTCGCGTTTTTTAAAAGAATAACGTCTCAGAGAAGGACCGCGTCGCGATTTGTACAATGACGGGGTCTTGACGCTTCCCTTAATCTGCCTTAATCTGTTCTATTCGTGAGGACACGCCTTGCTTAGCGTGCCGGGGGGTAACTGAGATAGACCGGAGCCGAGTTACGTTGGGTAAGAAGAGATGATAAAGTAAGCACGTTTAGTTTATAACAATAACAATGTATTAACGATAAAACTTTAACAACTACTATTGGTCAGAAAAATGAGATTCTATTATACCCGATTACTAAGGTGCGCATGTTTTCTCGAGTTGAGGTACTGTTTATAGGTCTTTGTTTAATGTCTTATAGTTATAGTTTCTCTAAAGAGTCGAGTTTTATTTAAGAGCACTAGAATGTTTCACTAAACTTTTTAACTGACTATTTAGACACTTGTCTTTCTCAGAACCCTGACAAACTTCTTGATTTGACTTTACTATGGTGGTTGTGAAACCCCTAGTCCTAGCAGTCGTCAAGTTACTAACCGGTACCAGGTTTGGTAAGGAATAAAGGAGTAGAACCTAAAGCAGCTGTATAGCTAACTTTAGGAGCGGATAGAACCCCGAGGCAGCTGTATAGCTAACTTGGGAGCTGGTTATAGGTGAGAACAAAGTCTGGAGAACTGAAGGTTCGGCAGTGTATTTATATTGAAAAAGTGATGATCATTGCATGCTTAAGGTTGAAAATCGTTCTGGTTGATTGCTCGCGTTGTTTATAGTTTGCCTTTAATGTTTATATAACAATCTCCAAGTTCAAGTTCAAACTTAGGACAGGGTGATATTTCTTTAGTAGCTTATGCAATTTAGTAGATTACAATATCTTGCAAAAGGTGTCGATACAACGGTCATTTATAAAAAATCATATGATCATTTATCATTTTCAAATAAGCAAATCATGATTGAAATTAATTCAGAATGTGTGTTCAGTTCAACGACGTGCAAGAATAAAGGCCAGTGAAGAGGCAGTTAGACCGAAGGAAGTGCATCCCAATTGTAAAGAAAAATAATTTTAGAAGCTAAAGTATTATGGAAATATAGTCATCTAACTCGAAATTTCCTAGAGGTAATTATTTAAAATGTACAAATACAAAATATGTAACATTCGTAAGAATGATATAAGGATGTCGTCTCGTTACAGACTGGAAATCAAATATTCTCAGAAGCGTGGATGTGAGGAGATAGGCAGATTATAATAAATTGTATTGGAGTCTAACAATATAAGCCCTAACATTTACCACAATAAAAACCATAAACTATATTCAGATCTGTAAGGAATCATACCCATTTGTTTCCTCAGACTATGCCGCCCTCCTGAATCTTTTTCTAACCACTGACCAGTACCCAATTACAGTTGGTCCGCCATTAGGTAACTCCGACCACAAACTTACTACTGTGAATTACCACTCCGACAGAAAGATCCGCCATTGCCTCGTAAAATCTGGCAAACTGGGACGATCTAAGAGAGTTCTACCTAGATTTTCCTTGGCTCGACGACTGCTTTGGCATTGATGACCCGTCAGTCTACTGCGAAGAGATTACGCAGGTAATCTTAGAAGTGAAAGCATACATCCCAAATTCCATCAAGTTCCCGTCAAATGATAATCCCTGGTTAGGCAGAGGATGCGAAAGAGCTGTAGGTAGGAAACAGCAAGCCTACAAATACTGGCAACAAAATCAGACCACTGAAAATCGCAATTATTTTACCGAAGCGAGAAACGAATGCAAACGTCTGATTGACGAAACTAAGAACAAACACAATCAAAGCATCAGGAATAAACGTTTGCAATGTTCCAGTGGCTCCAGTAATTTTTGGTCGGTAGCAAAGGCAGTAAGTAATACCATACAAAAACGTCCCTCCCACCTTTGACAGACGAACGCGGCATACAGACAAACATGCTCGCCAAAATGTTTTCATCGCACTCTACCTTAAACGTCCTCCAAGGCAAGGCTCTTCCCACCATATCCAATATCAACACTACCATGGCAGAAGCTAAGTTTCATATCACATTCGTAAAATCCTCTAAGAACTAGATACGCAAAAGGCATCAGGACCGAACGGAATACGTGCCATCGTGTTAAAGAACTGCACCAATGATCTAACACCCATTTTTCCAGACTTTCTTTCTCTGTCTTACCGAAAACCCAAACTAACCCATCTTCTTGAAAAATCGCTCGAGTGCAACGTGTTCCATAAAAGGCAAGAAAACCACGTCCTTAACTATCGCCCAATTGCTTTGCTCCCAATAATTTCCAAAGTAGTGGAACGTGTAGTCAATCAGCAACTACTCAAGGCCTGTTGGGCTTGTCGGTCAACAGCAATATGTCGTGGCATGATCACGTTGCTAATATGGCAAAATCAGCCTCGCAAAAGCTTGGTGCGCTATTTCGCAACAAAAAACTGTATACACCTCAGCAGGTGCTCTTGGTCTACAACGCGCAAATAAGACCGTGCTTAGACTATTGCTCACACATCTGGGGTGCCGCACCAAAGCACACCCTAAAGCTGCTGGATTCCATTCAGAAAAGAGATGTACGTCTCGTCGGCGACCCGAAGTTGACCCGGGATCTGGATAGTCTGCAGACACGTGGCCGAGATTTCCCTGCTTTGCAGATATTTTCACGGCAGATGTCCCCAAGATTTGGCTCGCCTCCAGCAACGCCTGTCAGATAATCACGACAGACGGCAAGAGCCCACCCGTTCGTCGACAAATGGAAACTCGTAGAACATCGCTTTACAAGGACTGCTTTGTCTGCCGCACTGCATCAGTGTGGAACTCACTCCCAGGACATCTGTTTCTCCCCAAATTACAACCTAGAGCTATTCAAGAACCGTGTTAATCCGCATATTTGCACACACATCGCTCGTCGAGTGCAATAGGATCTCCCTTTAGTGTGTGTGCCACTGTCATAAATAGAAACCAACAAGCTCGACCACCAAGCTAATAATGAAATGCTTACTTAAAGGTTGATAATACCACTAAATTGTATATAGTAATTAAATGTCAAAGCTAGTTTAAAAGATGTTGTATTTTTCTCATGAAAATATAACTGTTGTAGTACTAAACAAAGTTATTAAAATTCAACGTGTATACAAAAAACATTTTTAGCTTAAACATTTTTGTACCAGCAATTGTTACCAAACTTTGGACATCTGCAAGCAGATAACCTATCGGGACGAACCTTAACGAGTACATTCCTATCGATACATCTGTGAACTCGGCACCTAGTAGATACCGACAAGTTGATATTTTTAACCGCTCCCGAGTAGAATTTGCTACTGTCGTCGTGTTGGCTGCACTGTATTTCATGGTTTCAGTAATAAACGTGATAGATTTTGGCGTTAGGGTTACTAATATTATAACTACATCTGTAATAAGTATATGTGAAAGAGCGAAAAAACTATTGAACAAATATCTGTAGAGCTAGCCAAGGTGGAAAAATGGTTAGTGGAGTATAAGCTTTTGTCAATGTAAAAAAGACTAATGTTATGATATTCCGTGCAAACATTAATGAGAATTTTGTTAAAATAAAACTCTGTGAACAGGAATTAGGATACGTAAAACAATGCAAGTATATCGGCATTAACTGTAATTAACTGTAAACTAAACTTTAAAGAGCATATTAATTATATAGTGAAAAAGTAATTTAAGAAAATAGGATTTTTAGAAGGATAAGAAAATTTTTGTTAGTAAAGTCTAGTACAATTATCTATCATGTGCAGAAAAATAAAATGTGTTAAGTGATAATATAACTACAATACAAGAACGGGATTATTTTACAAATGTTTGCCTTTTTCTCCACTTCAATGTACAATTCTTTGGAAAACAGAGCTTCTTCTTCCCTGGCTCCAGGGCGTAAACAGCACAAGTGCTAGTTTAGTGACCCTAACGAAGCTGAAAAACCTAAAAGAAACTGGATAACGGTCTTTTCCGGTAGAGGTGGAACGTTTATTTTCCGCGACGTACGACAAAAACATAAACCGAAAAAGTTTGATTCATTTACGATTTATTAGAAATAACTTTCTGATTAAAGGTCCTATCGAAAAAAAGTATTGAAGATATATTATAGGGAAATTCAAAACATATTTTTCTGCGCAAACCAATTTATTTTAATTGTCATTGTTTTCTATATATTTTAAAATATATTTATGCCTGAATATTTCAAAAATTATATATGTTTGGTGACACAAGCGGAAGTCGAATAGAGCAATAGAGCCTGATAGTAAATCAAGTACAAAGAGTGGAAGATAAACATATTGATATGTTTTCATTTAAAAAACACAATACCTTTGTTAGATTGAAAAATTCACAAAAAATTACACGTTAGAAATGCATTTAATTTTATTTCTTATTGTAGGAGAGGGTTACTTATACAAACTCGGCGTGCCCGCAGGGCTCGCCGCAATATGGTCCGATACTAAATCAAGTACAGAAGGGGGATGGTCACCATATTGATATGCATTCACTTAAAAAACATAATCAATAAGTCGATTAATAATACAGATAGATAATGGTTGCGAATTTTTAAATAAATTATATAATAATTTAATACTTATTTATCGGTATATTTTTAAACTGAAAACTATAAAAGCGTAGTTTGTGTAATAAAAGAAGTTACTAATATTTTTCAAGTCTTTCATGCAACCTGGTATACATAATACGAAAAAGTGTAGAGTTTTCAGTGCGTAATAGCAAATAAAGAAGGTGGATCATCACCATAGATGATAATGTTTTATTGTTGTTTTGCATGAATAAGTATAGTTTTGCGTAGAGTGAGTCCTACTTTATGTATTTTGTGGATCATAGCAGTATGTTGCTAATACAATTTATTTCATTTCACGATTATTATGGCTATTTACAGCATTTTACACTATTTACAATTTACCAATTTTAAGGTCTTCTCGTCCCGGATTCATGTGCCGCGTGCGATTCCCCCGATTACGACTATGACTTGACAAGGTAATCGAGCAAATCCCATATTTTTTGCTTGCGAACTAACAAAGATAGCAAAATAAAATCTTATACATATCGCAACGGATTTGGTTAAAAAGTGTTTTTTTTAATATACCACTTAATTAACAAAAAGGGAAGGCCTAAATGAAAAAAATATATATTCTTCATAAAAGTTTCGCTTATGTCTTGACAAGGTAATCGAGCAAATCCCATATTTTTTCCTTGCAAACTAACAAAGATATCACAATAAAATCATATACATATCGGAACGGATTTGGTTAAAAGGTAGTTGTTTTAAATATATCCCTCAATTAAATAAAAGGGAAGGCCTAAATGAAAAAAAATATATTCTTCATAAAAGTTTCGCTTATGTCTTGACAAGGTAATAGAGCAAATCCCATATTGTTTGCTTACAAACTAACAAAGATATGACAATAAAATCTTATACATATCGGAACGGATTTTGTTAAAAAGTACTTTTTTTAAATATACCCCTCATGTAACAAAAAGGGAAGGCCTAAATGAAAAAAATATTCTTCATAAAAGTTTCGCTTATATCTTGACAAGGTAATCCCATATTGTTGCTTGTAAACTAACAAAGATATCACAATAAAACATCGTGACCGTTTTTCGTCCCCTCTCGTCGTGTCGCGCTGGCTGTGTCGTTTGTCGTGTATCGCCCGCCGTGTGTCGCGACCTTCAAATTTTACTCCCGGGGCGCGTTAAGAAGTTTCACTTCAAAAATACCTCCCTCTTAAGAAATTACGCTGCCTGTAAAAAAGAAGCTAAAATCAAGTAATGCGTTAACTTGGCAACGCTGCCGCCGTTCTCCATAAGCGCCACTTAACTTTTGAGCGTGATCTATAGAAACGATAAGTCGTATTTGATGGACATTTAATTTTCCAAGAAATGGGAATTTGTTGTCTAAATTGTCAATGTGTCTTTTCCTAGATTAGATATAGTTCTTAATTCTGTTTTTTTTTTTATTTATTTTTGCAGGCGCCTTTGTTCAACTCTGATACACCTGAATTCTACCAAAGACTTGGTACGGAAACACTGTTTTTCGTCTTCTACTACATGGAAGGCACGAAAGCACAGTATTTGGCAGCAAAAGCTTTAAAAAAACAAAGTTGGAGGTTCCACACGAAATACATGATGTGGTTTCAAAGGCATGAAGAGCCCAAAATTATAAATGAAGAATATGAACAGGTACACACACCGGTTGATATGGGGGATATTGAGGGCTAAGTTAATATTATTGGGCTTTCTCGGCAACAAAACTGCTTTGCTTAACAATATTTTCTTTAGACGTTAGCCTATAATTTGTCAAAATGTCTGAATGGTAGAACGTGTGTGATGGTTGCTGTATAGGGAATCCAATCCGAGAGGAAAATGCTATCCAGGAATTAATGCGAATTTTCAGAATAGCCTCGATCCCAGCAATATTTCTATGTTCTTGTCAGAACCTAAAAATATATGACATATAGTGTTTCTTGAACAATAAAGCAAATTTTATAGAAAAATCTATTTAATTGTTTTGCAGAATAACAAAAAATTATAAAAAAATACTTTTATATCCAAATGAACGTCTCTGGTTAACATAGAAGACTTAAAATGAATATTACACCGTAAGAAAGTTAAAAAAAACAAACTTGGTGCCTAAAAGGAATAAAAGTTTAAATAAACTTGAATGATTCCTCATCGGGGCTCACAAGTCTCACGACATATCCAAACTAGATAGAAGCAGTTTCTCAATTTAATTAAATAATCCCGGAATTTAGTATTATAACCCCGAAATTTTGCTTTCCCTAGTGCTGTAGTATTCTAGATTTCATTCATCCAAAATTCAACAATTCAAATCATCATGTGGAAAGACTTATTATGATATAACTTTACTCTCTGGAACGTTAGGTACTAAACTTTTCAGACAAACATTTTTTGCCAGCCAACAATATTTTTTATAACTCCTCGATTTTTAATTAGGATTGAGTTAGGTAGGGTAGAAGTATTTAAATAATAATAAATATAGAACATATTCTATATTTTTATTAGGAAAATTTTGGCCAATTTTTGCTAAGAATTTTCAGAATGCAAATAGCTTGCAAGAAAAATTTCGGCTAAAATCTGGAATACATTTTCACGAGAATACTTGTGTGTTTAAAACGACAGTTAAAAGCGAAAATATTTTTCACGGCGATAAGGGAATACCCTACTCTTTTTTTTATTGCTAAGAATATGTCTGGTTTTCAAAATGTTTAACGTAAAATTATATTTATAAATGGCGCTCATCATCAAATACAGAATGTATACTTTTTTATTACGCATGCATCAAAATGATGTTTATGATGCGCCTACTTTTTTAAAGGTTGCTATAGAAACATTTGATCTACCTTTTTTACCTAGATATTTACCTGCCGTTTAAATTACTATATATCAAAATGAATTAACACATTTAAAAACAACATTGCTTTATTCTAAATAGTAACTGCGATACTCTCATTTCAAATAAACATTGATTGTACAATTTGTATTATTAGATACTACAATTCCCGCATTTTTAATTAAGCTTTTTATTGTCTGAAAGAATCCGGAAATTGTTACCTATTCTATTAGCTGGGAATGTAGTTGCCGCACAAGATAGCATGGCAATTCTTCTGGAAACTTCTATTTTGTTGGTACTAGAGTCCTCAATGTATGAGACAGCAACCGCTGATGATTTTCAACCTACTTGTCGCTTCATTTCAACAATTGTCATTCCACTGTTCGCCATTATTGTAGCTTCTTTAATGAACGGCCAGTATATCTTGCAGCATTTGCCAAATTTAAAAAATGGTAAGGGCATTTACCAATGGTATTAATACCGACGACTTGGCGAAAACGTCTACCATTACAGTACTTTAAAAACACTCTGTCGGTCTCTACTTTTTCTGGACGTAAAGAGAGGTATTTGTTAAATGACTGCACATATGGAATATTCGAATCGATTACAGCAAATTGCGTCCTTTGTCAGTCTTACATGGACGTATGCTAATCAGCAATGTCAGACAAGCGCAAGTTGCATATTTCAATTCTTCTATACGAACCGAATACGCCACAAATAGTAACAACCTACGAAATATAACGAATTACTACACTTCTAAATTTCTAAACTGGCGCAAAACATTACCTTTGAGAACAAGAAATTGTCATCAGGAGCTTCAGTAAAGAACTTTTGGATCTCTTTCTCAGTAAAAACATACGACGTTCTTGGTTCAGCCCGTTTGTTTAGCCCTTTCATACAGGCATGCAGTTTATGATATGATGCTAAGTCAATTCCGTGTTTAATCCTTAGCATTGTTTGCAACTTCGATTGTATACACCACATGGAGGAGGATTTATAAGCACCAGACTAAAACAAAGCGTAAAATTAGAATAAATAATGTATTTTGAATTACAATAAAATTGAAATATATTCCACCTGTCACCAGCAAATTTTGAGTAATGTCATTATCATTTTCATTCTCGCCAAATATTCCCTATTAATCAAAGTAATCGAACAATTTTATGTTTGTTGCTTTTTTTCTTATTAAAAAACTTTTAATACTTATATACTATATGGGTATATTCCTTACAATTTCCATCATTTACGCCAGCATCACCGTTTCATCCACATCATTACCTTTTTTCCGCTTCATCCATGCAAGTAACTGGTCATATTGTTTATAAAATAAATTCCTTGATTTTTCTGGAACTAATCGTAACTCAGCTTTTTCTAGAAGCTCACCAATTGACGCTAAATATTCTTCTGATTTCTTCAGGGTCATTTTTTTACTTGCGAGCATGATGAAAAATAAAAATTATTGAGACTTATTTGACGCAAAAACGCAAATTATTTGTAGCAGCGCAGACAAATCCCTAACAACCACGTTTTATCATTTTAAAGCTTACTAAAAAAAAAATAATGCAATATTGTAAAAAAGGCTGTTTAATATTTAAAACATTTTTGAGATTATGATGCATTCGTATTAAAAAATAGGGTATGATATACGTGTATAAGAGGCCTTTAA
Organism: Pissodes strobi; assembly: GCA_016904865.1. Classification (NCBI taxonomy): domain Eukaryota; kingdom Metazoa; phylum Arthropoda; class Insecta; order Coleoptera; family Curculionidae; genus Pissodes; species Pissodes strobi. Next base: position 24,200 of record JAEQML010054434.1, on the reverse strand, counting down.
AGCCCTTGCGAAAATATGTCGCGTGTGCTTTAAAGGCCCTCTTATACACGTATCATAATATACTATTTCGCGCACATAAGAGCTTTACCTTCTTCCCTTTCCGTTTTTATCTTTAAGTTACTTTCGAAGCCAATCTACAATAATTCATCAAGCATTATAGTCTGTTTCAGAAATGTATAGAGTAATAAAACCTCATTAGGTATGAAAAAGGACTACAGTGCAGGTAGTACCACCCGGTTTTGTGTCAATGTATACGTTTTGTCTATTGTTATCCATTCATAAGCTCTGAAAATAGTAGGCCAAAGGTGTGCAGGTTGGATAGTTGTAGAAAGAATTTAAATTTAACGAAATTGTATCTTAAGAAAATAAAATAGGTACATAATATACATAGATAAAATAATTATTATTATAATATGCTCGATAATATGTTATATTCTTCGTCATCGGAGGAACTGCCATCACTTCTTGACATTATAATTAAAGGGCCGACTCACTACAACTATCAAATATATCACAATATATATCAACTGAAAGATCATTCAAATCGGTAGAAAAAGCCACTGGCATTTAATTGTAATTTTAAAATGAATGTAAAAGATATTTATTTGTTATATGTAACACTTATTAGAGGCGTTCCCATTTAACGCGATGTAAATATGTCATGAGGTCACCGCCTTGGGATAAAATAGGAACTACATGTATATTTTTTATAAATATGAACTACAAGGAACGCTTAGCGGCTTAACTTAACAATTTCGTTTCGTTCTGATATCACGGTTTCCATGGAAATGCGTAATTTGAAAAGATATAAAAATTGCAAAAAAGTCAGTAGCGTACATTTTTTCACAATTATTATGGATAAGGTGTCCCCAGAAACGCTACTGGACTTAATAATTTTATTTAAGTAAGGCCTAAATTAGGCCCTTATTAATCTTATTACTGTAAATACCACTGACAAATTTCAAGAAAATCGACAACAGGGTATATAAGATAATTACTAAGAACCCTATATTTCTATCTTAGAAAGTAAGAATTTTCGGACCAAAGTTTATAGAAACGTTTTTTTCATAATTTCCAATAAGGGATCACCCTCTGAAATTTGCCCGTGCATTTTCAAACATATTTTAAACACCCTGTAGACTAGCTCTTTTATTGATATACCCTGTATATTTGGTAAACTATCTGGTACATAAGGCCGTACTAATTCAGATTTTTGTTGTATTTATATAAATCTTACAAAAAAAGCAATATAATTACTCACATGCTGGACGCTTTTCGTCAGTTCTCTGGTGTCACTTCATTAATGGTTTGATCAAACAGTAGCTTAATATCTTTTATTTTAAATGTCGTGTTTTGTCTTGCTACAAATCCTTTCACTTGCGCCCATATAAGTTCTACAGGATTTAGTTCGCAATGATATGGCGGTAAGCAGCACAGTTACATTATATTTTTCTGCTATTTCTTCCACGCATATTTCATAAAATGAGTTTTGTGTAAATTTGCTATGATTAGTAGTTATTTCTTTATCAAATTGGGTTCAAACTCAATATCCTTGTTAGTTGGCCAGTCGATAATTTCTTGTTTTCTCCAAGAGGAAGTTGGTGTCTTTTCTATGCTTGGCTTATCCATAACCACCATAGAATCAGTCGGAACAAATTGTATCTTTTTACCAGAATAGTCTTCGAAAACATCCGAATTCATGTCCTCATGGTAATCTCTCGTCCGGCACTACTGAAAGTTAGCAAACCTCTTAAAAATCCCTCTTCGCTTCCATTGTGTGCAATTATTCTCCTCCCTTTTCCCGAGGGCATTTTAATACCCGTTGACAGGCCTTCCATATTATATTTTTGTCTTGTAATTTTTTTGTGCTATATGACCTTTATGTCTCATCAAGATAAAAATTTTTCATTGCTCCCTGCGGTACTGCTTTATACTTCTCAAGTATTTTTGTCGCCAGCAAACAATTTCATCGTGTTCCAACAAAAGTGCTTTCCGGTTATGCTTTTCCCATGCAAAATCCATATTTTTTAAAGTTGTCCATAAGAATTTTCAAAACTTTATCTAGAATGGATATTTCTGTTTTAAAATAAAAATGGTTAACTTTTCTTCGAATTACGCTCTTAGTGTCTTCATCAAGGACTTCTGCTGGTCTTCCTGGAATTTTCTTGGGAGGTTCGACTTGACCTTGTTACCTTTATCTCCCGCAATAATTCGGGGACATCGTTCCACAATTTCTTGTATAGTAATACTAGGGTAATCATGTTTTATGCGATGGTGTACATTTAAAATAATAACGTTTTCACGCACGGATACTGGAGAATTAATATTCTTATTATCTTTTCGTTGGAGTGAATTTCGCCATTTTATAATATTCTTATAATGCTGTTAGCACTATGGGGTAAGAGCAAATACTAACATGTTTAAAACACCATTAAGAAGTGTCTGTGTCTTTAGTACCTGCCTTAGTAGGTATGCAAAAGGACTACATGGGTAAAAAGTTTACCTACGCCTATAGACGACCAAGAAATTGAGCCAAACTGGGCGGAATTCCCCATTTATTACTTTATACACTTCTGAAACAGACTTTAACATACCATTTTTATGGCAGGTAAAGTGTAAGTTTTTAAAAATTTAACTATGTTAGCGAATTGTCAGTAATGGGGAGATTCTGGTTAACGTCAAAGAACTTATAAAACACGGGGTTGTCCGAGAAGTCGGATGTGGCAAAAGCTATACTTTCCTAAATAGAATACCCTATATATTAACGCCAGAAGTCAGAAAATAGAGTCATAACATTTAAGCTAGGGAAAGTGCAATATATTTCGATCCAAGTAAAACCATTTAGATTTTCACATTCTATAGATTTCAATATGTTCAATACACCAATTTTACAACGTCAATAGTTCACAAATAATTGAATATTATGATACATTAAAAAACCAATATTATAAAGGGTTCCATTTAAACAAATACAGTTCTGGCTCATCATGACTTGTCGAGCAACCCTGATATTTGGTAATATTACCAGAATATGCATTTATTTAAAGCATTAAATAATTTCTGTAACTGGATTGTATATGAGACTATCAATACATGTAAAAAACACAACTGAGTATCAGTCACTTATAAAGGTTTTTTTTTTCAGGGCACGTATATATATTTTGATTATGAGAAATGGGGACAAAGAAAAAAAGAAGGCTTTACGTTTGAATATAAGTACCTAGAAGACAGAGACCTTAATTAAATTTTATTTAAAAAAATGCGTTTTATTTCGTCCTTCCTTATGGCTCTTTTATCTAGGTTACATGTTCCGGAACTGGAAAAATTTGAAGATGGCACTTTTGGCGTACCAATTATCTGAAACGCAATCAAACACTGATGCTTGTCAAAGCCACTGAATGGCGATCCCAGTAAGACTTGTTGCATTCACTAAAAGACGGAAACTGATTCTTGCTGTTCATACTTTAACCGTAAGTGAAATCCTTCCTAACATCAACTCTAGACACATTGCTGAAGCTGAATCTACTCCAACTACATAAATTTGCTTGGATTGACGACACAACCAAGTGATTTTGGAAGTCGGCAACAATCAAACCAGTCGCAATATTATATATCTTCTATTATAGGTTTGAAGTGTTGTTACATGTCAATTTAGCATGACAACATGTAACAGATAGAGGTCAAATAAAGTCAGTGATTCCACGCTTAATCCTGCGTCTATTATGCTAGCCTGTCTAGCTGGCTATAAATTTGATTTTCTCGGTTTGGTACATAATCAATCACTAAATCGTACCGTATTCTGCATCGCTATCAAGGATACATTTAAGTATAGGCCGTATAAAATCTCTTACCTTGTGAGTGATTTCCTTTTCGATGATAATATACATTAGAAACGGTCTCATGAATGTCAGAAACATTGGTTTTGGGATTTCTCGGTTATTATTCCTCGGGTTGAGTTCAATATTGTTTGTTTCAATATTTTATAGGGAAAAGTTAAAATTCAATCAATGTTTAAGCTGCATTTACATTCAATTTGAAGTCAAATTCAAGCTGAAATTTGCCTGCTTGTCATATGGTGACAGTACGTAGCATTTACATTGGACAAAATTCGAAGTTGACTTTGAAGTGCACTTTGAATTTTGTTAAGCTGCTTGCCAAACGCAAGCAGAAAATAAATTTGTAGGTTAGATTATTTTTGTTTATCTTAATAACGTTGCTTTGTTCAGGTTAGGTCTAATTTATCTATGGGTTAGGTAAATTTCAAATTTGTGTTAGAATAAATTAACATTTGTATCAAACAATTCGCACGCATGTAAAATTGACTTTGAAGGGCCCCACTTTGATGAAAATTATTTTTTTTTTGAGGTACTGTAATTGAAGAAAACGATTTCAACGAGGAATTGTTCTTAAAAATGATTTGTAATTATCTTGCAATTTACAACACACAAAATAAAACATTCCATACGTATAATTACGTAACCTAAAAATTCGTTCAATGTAAATGACATATTTGCGAATTGCACTTTGACTTGGTCTTCAAATTGAATGTAAATGCAGCTTTACTTTTGATATAACCTTCAAACAATAATAATAAATCGTGTTAGAGTAAAAATAAGAATTGTTGGTTGCCTATGGGCGAATAGAATAAATGAAAGGTATATTCTTGGAACGTTGCCAGATGTTATATTCGCTGAGCATTCTTCATGCGATTTAGACGTGTTTGCGGTGCTTGCAAGATGCAAGCCAACAAGAAAATACATAATTAATTGATATGTTACCCTGAGTTTGTTGTTAAACATGGATTTTGTCTGAAGTCAAGATTTCTGTTGGTAGCTTGCCACGTGCAGTGGATTCTGGAACAAAGTACGCCGCGGCCGTTTCCTTCCTCGAGGAATGCTTGTAGGAAAGAGAGCACTGCTTCCATTTCGTCATTACCATCGAAAAACCCCACGTAGTTAGGTAAATAAATATACATATGTTATATTTTGTACAAACTCATTTATTTTCTGTACGGGGGGATTTATTTTATCAGGGTGTAAGTTACTGCATTATAGTTTTCTATCGGGTCTCAAATGGGATTGAAATACTGCTATATAGAGAGTGTTATTTTTCAAAATTTACTAATTCTTGCACGTATATCATGCAATATCGTCAAACAAAAGATAAGTTAGGCCTGGAACAGGCATATCATGATTTATTTATACTCATTATGTTTACAAAAAGTAATATTCTGGGGAAATCAAGCGTATTGAATAATAGTTTCTGATACCGTCTTCGGTATGATATTGTAGTCGAGCACTCATAGCTGATTCTTTGTCTTTATGGGCACCCGTATTGTATGATGGGGTATAAAGTTGTATATAATCTTTGATACATTTATTTTCTACTTTGAATTGTGGATTACGAGAACTTGTAAAGCCCTACGTAAGCTTAGTAAATTTAGATTTAATGTTAATGACATAAATGGACAAGCTTTGGGGTCTGAACTCTTAAAAGAGCAAGCAGTGGTTATATTGTTGGTCAGTTTTTTTAGTATTTTATGTCTTTCACCTGTAAGGTGATATGATATTGGTTTTATTATGACCTTCGCATTTTGACAAGACGACTCTCATTATTATTTTTAAAAACTCTCATTATTATTTTGAAATACTCTTTGAGCGGAGAGAATTCTGAAAGAGGAGCTGCCTGAAATTGCAGTAAGAGAATGCATACTTAGCGCTTCTTCGCTTTCAGGCTTTTTTCTGGTAGCTATCTGTTTAGACGGAGCTATATTTTTGGCTGGAGTTATTTTTGTTTGGAGTTGTGTATATGGAGCAAGCTATTTTTGTTTGGAGAGACTTTAAGTAGCTAACCAAGTAGCTACCAGTCAATACAGTTGGTTGTGTTTCATTGGTACCTACTGCAGCCGTAGAGGTATGGACATTACCTCAACTGCTACTGAGAGTTTATGGGTCCCAAGGTGCATAGCAGTAGTCCACGTGCAGAAGGCCGTAGGTGATATCGGCGAAGACCAGTAAAGATAAGTTTAGGTTACTGATATTTCCAGCGTGTATTTTCAACGTGACATTAGTATTTTTCAGCGTGTATTAGATTGCGTGTTTAAGAATTTTTTAGCGTTGTATCATATCGCGTGTTTTTAGTTTTCTGTGTGGTAATGATATTACTATACACGGTACTGTCGGTGTAAGCACAGCTTACCAATGCGAATCTAATTAACTGCTGTATTTATATACTAGTGTGGTACTATTAATGCTCATAATTTTTATATATTACATTTCTTATTCTTATAATTTGATTTATATTGTCTTAAATGATCAACATTGTCGTACTGATTTATTGACTATCCATTTATAATAATTTTACATAACGGTATTTAATGATCTAAATCAATAACGTTTATTTATGTACAATTGCGAGTCGTCTACCATGGTAAATGCGCATAAAGTTAGTAGCTACTATTAGACGGATAACTTTTAGTTACTAGTATGATGAGACGATAGATGACTTGTGTATATTAATTTGTTGAACTTGGTTTGATCTTTCGTAATCATTTGGTGTTATATTGTTACTTCCGTTATAGCTAAAACATGCCTAATAGTTGTTCGATCATTCTTTTGCTATTTCACTGCTATTATAACGCAATTTTAATTCAAATTTCTGTCGGCATGTGTAGGCAACTGTTCTAGTTCTATAGATTATTATTTGTTTCCAATTGAGCTCTTTTACCTCTGTTTTATATTTATATTATTTTGATTATTGGGAGAAATATTACAACATGTTAACGTCAACCTAACGAACGCCAATAAACTTAAACCTGCACGAACGCTACCGTCTTTTATTTGCTCTGAAATACCTCAACCAAACAAGTGTAGTTAAATGTCGTCTGGAATTTAAATAGCCCTTGTGTAGCTGATAGTCGTCGATTTTGGATTCTTAAGACCGATGATCTTCTAGTTTGGGTCTGCAGATCTGGTTATTTCAAACTTGTGGCGCCCTGGTCAAGAGTAAGTAATTGACCCACTCCCACGCCGATGAGCAAGTCGGAGCACACATGTTGCGCTGGCCGCATCCTTAAGAGTGGGTACTAACTTATTCATAATACCTTGCTAACACATTTAAAAGAGTTTTACGCGCAACAGTGTATACTGAAAGCCGTCAAATCATAATGGAAGTCTTGCCGCATACGGAGTGATACAGAGAAATCGAAGATGGAAGAAAGAACTGGCGCTGAAAACTCCGTATCCCGTTGAGAAATCTGCAAACCCATGGACAATACGTATTTGTATACTCGCAGAAAGACAGACATCAATGATGAAAACTATCTAGAATACATGTCTCATATAGAACGTTTGAAGATCAATTGGAGTTAGCAGACTTGCTCGAAACGCAAATAAGACTAAATAATTTCATGCATTTAGCAAAAAAAAGATGCTGTATTTTGCGGTAAGAATTCTTGAAAAGAGGTCAATACTCTTCGGTTAATTAATTCTGAATTTATTGATTCGATTTGTTGTCAATAAGCTTAAGGTCGCCGCATTTATTAATGTAAATTAATTTTATTATACACAGAGGTTAATGATATATTTGTATTAGCTTTTATAACACTGTTGCGGCCGTAAGTAGCTATTTTGATCATCCCTTTCCCTTATGTAGCCCTCAGGCACTTTGTGACTATATTTGTTTTAGTTGATAAGCGAACCACAGATCGCTTAGGTTTGATCAAATCAGTAAAATAGGATATTTTGTTATTAGTATAACTTTAAAAAAACTAAACTGCTTTTAAGCTTCATTAGATCCGCCAAATTCATATTTTATTTTCGGTTTAAATATTTCATAACTTTTGATAACGTCTGATAAAACTTTTTGGAACCTCTGACTGGTTTCATATATTCATATTTATCTTTCCACGCGGCCTGCTGCAATACTAGCAATATTCGGTTGGTACTGTTGGTGGCACTGGGTAGTAGGAATAATAGCCCATAATTGCTGCTGTCGATTTAGATTTGTTAAAGTTTATCATTTTGTTGGGGAATATTTTCTAGTATTTCTTGAACAATTTAATTTCAACTCATTAATTGCAACCATAATAAACAAGAGCTAAGTCGTTTATTATCTTAGAATTCCTCGTATCGAATCGCTTGGCATTCTTCAGCTCTATCACTTCTTTCTGATCTGACCTTGGTTCTTTAATTCCGTGGAAGTGGAGAAAGTCAAATTGAACCGATGATCTCGTCCTTCTAGAAATACCCTTCAGTGAGAGGGGAAGCTTTTTGCTCTAGTGCAGTCTTAGTTGACTCTGCTTATATTATTGTATTTTATACTACCCTTCTTGGGGATATGGTGGAGTTTCTAGTTTATGTTTTGACACGACCGATTTATCGGAACTCGAATACTGCATTAGGTAAGCTTTTTTCTGGAATTAATTTTTTCTATTGCTTGTGAAAACGTGGACGCCATGATGCTAATGGCTCTTTTCCATTATTCTAGAGGTTTTCCGATTTCGTCGTATAAGATCGAGACCGTCGATTCTCCAGCAACCTTCCAACACAAGCGAGGTAATTGTTGCTACACTTGTTTGTCTAATTTAACGATTTAATTGCCTTATCTGTGTTAACCTTTTTTGTACATTGCCCACCATTTGCTTTGCAGTCCTTGAGTTATTCTATCTATTCGATTTTATCATATCTGAATTTTGATTTTAATGTGACTTTAGTTCTGATCATATAGGAAAGTTTATATTTTTTTAAGGGGTGATTCCTATCTTTTTTTATATTCAAGTTGTCGGTACCTTAGTATTTCTTTTATTTGCTGATGGTCATTGAAAATCCATTGATAATTTTTGGGGGGATTTGTTTTATAGAGAAAATATATTTATGCAAGGGGGGCTATATATATTTTTTTCATTAAAATAACGGGCTTCGTCTAATTTGTACTGGGTTATTACGGGCTACACTACAGCCAATTTTATCTCCGGGCCAATTTTATCCCCGGGCTACAGATCTCCGGGCCAATTTTATCGTCGAGTCCTCTGCTAGTTCTACTCTCGCGGCCAGTGTCATAGCAGTATCTACAGGTGCCCGGCGCCTTCACCAGAGGTACTTCCTACCTCCACACTGAGCTCGAAGACCGGATCTAAAACCGGGGCCGCACATGTGGCAGTCGGCGAACTGCGAATGTTCGCCAACTACCGAATCCGAACTCCGAAAGCGGAGTTCGCTTTTTCATCCAAGCATGCGGGCATTGCCGAACTCCGGGAAACGCCGAATGCTCGCCAGAAAAGTTTAGTTTGAAATAGCGATGATTCTGTGACAATTGCTGAGGCTGGTTTTGTCGTGTTATGCGGCGGGTTTTTATGGCTCTAGGCCTGAGAGACTATTATGCCGCAAATGATCAGACCCCTCGAAACAAAATCCTAGATACCTGCTGGATTTCAGGTTAATAAAGTAAAGTAAAAATATGCTGCATAAAGATGAGTACCTACCTAAATAATGAATATGTATGTATATAAACAATATTCAATATTCAAAAATGCCACAATACAAAACATCACTTGCTTACTAGGTGAAAGGTGAAACAAAACTTCACTCTTACAATCTCCAGACGTTGTTAAAGGCGAACTACAAATGTCTGGACGTGTGGATGACTCCACGAACAACAACGGGACGAGCGCTCATCCTCTTTGATGAATGCAAATTTACCGACACTGCTCAGGAAAAGGCGAGCGAGTTGCCGAACGATTTGCCAAACTGCAAACTTCCCATACGCACAGATCGCAGTTCGGCAAACCCTTGCTCGGAGTTTGTCGAATGCCGCATGTGCAGTCCCGGCATAAGGAATATCGTACAGAAGCGTTTATCTTTATTATCATCTCTTTTTTTTCGTGTTTAATTATTATAAATTTTGCGCTATAGATTGTGCCTAAAAGAGCCAAGTTTCGTTGAATCACTTATTTTTCTGGTCGATTAATAATTGTTTCTAATATTTAAATATAAATCAAGCATTGACCGCCAAGCATTAAGATAGCTTCCAATAATTTTATTCTTCATTTATTTATTCATTTATCGGGCCAATTGATTTAATTATTGTGGCCATTGCTACATTTATAATTGGGGCAGCTACTAGCGCACGGATACATATATGTAATAAGCTTAGGTAAATCGGATTGTAGGGTTTAGAGCATTTAGTTGTAAGGCATACAGTACCGAGTAACAACAGAATTCGTCTCCGTAGATATAATCTTCACATTGTACCCTAGTTATTAATTACTTAATAGTCTTTCGACATTCCTTTGCCTTAACCTTTTAAGAAAAATTCTCACTGTAGTATTGTTGCTGTGTTTAAAAAAAACCTAGTAGCAAATAGATTGTTGCTTAAGTGTTAGATTGTGTTTTCTTGTTAAGTTAAGATTGAGTTCCTTTGTTTGATAAGCGTGCCTAGTAACCCCGTACAACGCCAGTGGAGCTTTTTTCAGTTTAGTTGGGAAGAACTGGTGGCGCTCTACAACTCCACTATCGGAGCCGGGCTTTGCAAACACGACTCTCTAGTGCTAGGTTTGTTTTTAAATAAAATCTTTACTTGCTAACTTTAATAGGAAAAACGTATTGCTAATTTGGCGCCCAACGTGGGGTCCCCCTTGGATTTACTGCTCAAGAGTATTATCACTTTTCGGTCTAGAACTTTGTAACTTAATTGTTACATTCATTACCATTTATTTGGGATATTATCTGAACTTTTTTTTGCTCTGCAGTTAGAGCGGTCGGTTTGTTGTGGGTAACTGGCTTGGCGCGAAATTTGATGGTTGCCAACATCAAATTGGTAAAGAATATTTCTGCACAGAGATACTTGTTGTGGTAAAAGTCCACAGAGTGCTGGTCACTTACTTCTATTGTTAGCTAGAGCTAGAGCAGCCTTGAGAAAGCTGTTCTGCATTTACCGTTATTCTTCTCAGTTACTTATAATTTTAAGTAACTTACCTTGCCTTTAATTATCTTATTACTTAGTTTTGTCGATTTTACTACCTTTCTTGATTATTTGCCTATCTATCTTTACTTACTTTGGAGTTCAATTGGACGGATTGCTGTTGGGATGCTTTTTTGGTTCCAGAACCCTTGTCGAAACATTTATGGCACATTTTGTGTGAAACGGAGATTCATGAGAGGTGAGTTGCTTGTCCCGTGATATGCTTTAATTGGCATCTTCACACAGAGCTGGGAGCTCACTAGTGTGTCTATCCACAGATTCCACATCCTCGACGTTATGAATTCTGGAGGACACCATCACACAAATTCCTAATTTTAAAATAGAACACAAGGGAAGAAATTAACCTATTCGCTCGCGTACGCGTGCCCGTTGAACGACGTAAATTAAACTAGTGCAAATGCAAGGCGTATACCGCACTGTTCCTACGTCACGCGGCTCTGCCGCCACAGAGCCCAGTCCTTGTTTTGTCGGTGTTACTTCATAATTTCCCTTGTGTTTCACAGTTAACTAACTGAGAACCCTAAACCTTTATCCCCGCCAGATTATGATAAAGCCTAACTCGATAGCGACGCCTTGGCTTTCGGAACTGCACCATGATGACATGTAACTATAGGGCGCCTCAGTTTTCGAAACTGCAGAATAATGATGTCTAACCGGAGCATACGGCGCCTCGATAGGAACTTCTTGGTTAGATCTTAATCAGTGTGCAGCCAAGGCGTACAATACGATGTGCGGCGCAGGATGACCCACGAATTATCGTGGGTCAACCGAATAAGCTTGGTTCTGCACTTCCTTTCGTTCTTGGTAGAGGTAGAATCACGTACTGTGGCGGCTCTTTGTTCGCCATATGGCAGAACCTACAGAATATATTTATCATAAAGATTTACTCAAAATACTGTCTTAGGTGTAGGTGTAGGAACGTACTGATATTGGAAAGACTTTTGTGACTTGCGCTCTTGGCATGTTACCATGCGATTAATTCCTATAGCCTATAGATCAGCCTGTATGAGGTTTGATATTAGATGTCAAAATATATATTCGAAATAAAACAATATATTTAGAAAAAGGTGGACAAAACGCTTTATTAGGTTTCCGAAAAATGCACTATAAAACTTTAACAATGTCATATAATACGGAATGTTTGAAGTTAAAATAAAGGATCAATAAATAAAATAAGCCACTGTATAAAAAGCGCTGGATACATTTAAATATTTAAATTATTATTATTTCACGATGAAATTATTAGTGTAATATCATAAAAAATAGCACACAACCAAATCATAAGAACATCTTATGAGGTTACACTATTGAGTTACTTTAAAAAGCACTTAGGTGTTGACTATCTGGACAAGTATATTTACCGGCTACTAAATTACAGTTAATGTTAATAATTGCAGAGTGATTAATTTTCACTTTTCAATTATCCTACTTAGCAAAAAATGCTCATTATCAGATACTGGACTTTTTATGAAGGCAAATAATTTATTCTGAAATTTAGTTAGATATACTTAGAATAAGATTACAGAGACAAAATGGAGTTTCAAAAACCTTTTCACATTTTCCGGCCCAAAGTTGAAACATCTTACAAAGCAGTTGAAACATCTTACAAATTTGCAGATTGGGTAAAATGAACCTTAGTTTTCTGCGGATATTTTATGGCCATTCTTATGGATTGTGATTTATTACGGATGTATAACTGGCGAGTACCCTGTACCCGATGAATGTTAACTATAAAAACTAATTCTAACAACCATTTAATAATAGACGAGGTAATCTGAAAGCCGCAACTATGCAAACGAGAAATGTAAACAACATAAGTATGTGTTGACGTCTCGGTTAGTTAAATATTTTGGATGTTTAAGGATGGTTGTCGATTTGTATTTGACGCACGTCTAATGAATACACTCTGATGATTACAGTCTACATTACCACACGATAAATATATACGTGGCTTGTAGAAAATTATGTAAATATGTTATATTAAATGCTAACTTAAACAACTTCTAGGAATTATCTGGTCCACTTCATTGCTCGTGAAGTAAAATTGACATTCTAAATATTATTCTATAGGGCAAAAGAATTGATGATCTTATTAAACCACTGACATTACATTAGATATTTGCCCGATAAATGACGCGGATTTGCAAAATTATGCGCAACTCTGTCAGTGTTCTGCAAATTCGTAAAACCATTTGGTTTCTGTAATTTCACTCTTAATCGAATATCTAAGTTTGAAACGAAACTACCGCAAAGACATACCATGATCAACAGTAATGAAATATCCTCCTATCATTTAATAAAAGTTAAATAACTAAAATACGGAGAATAAAATGTTGCTTTAACAACATAGTAATGGGCAAAATGATTTGGCTATATTAGAGTGAACTGGGAATACTAAATATAATTTAGTAAAAAGATAAATATACTGACCTTAATAAGGACAAAAGACTTAACCATAGCAGTCATGACTAACAAATTGAGATAACAAACTTATAATGAAAAGTTAAGTACTTGAAATTCCTAAAAGTAATACAATACGGCGAAATTATTGCTTGTAAACGGAGCAATCAAAACTTAAATACTGCTAAATCATGAGACAAATAATATTTTAGTTAAAAATTGTACGATTATTGCGGGCTAACCGAATACAATAATTGCAAAGTGGGTAAAAGTAGCCATACGGTGCTAATCAATATTTACTAAAAAGGACCCTTTGAGTCATAAAGGCTATTTAGTACAATAGCCTTTATGATGTATATATAGTAATATAGGGTGTCCGAAATACGTTGGATCATGAGGAGAACTTTTTATTTATTAATTAACCGCGAAAAATCTTAATGAGGCGATGCATTAAAAATTGTAAACTCAATGTAAAATTTAGTCAAATGGTACAAAAAAATTAAAAATATTATGTACCAAAAATCTGCATTTCAATCAGAAGAAATAAGAGTATGAGAATACGGGCACACAAGTTCTTTCTATTACTGTGAAAACTAGAAATAATAACTCTCTAAGGCCTTTCGATCCATTTTTAGACATAAACTCTAGTTACTTAATTTTTGTTTTATTTAAAATATTTTTAATTTTCTGATAACACTGCTATACGTTTTGAATTAGGATTACCGTTATGATAAATATAATTTGTTGAGAAAATAATATTAAAACACTTTCTGAACGTTTTCGGACTCTCTGTACATATTACAATCTTAATCTTTCACCCACGTTACATGCATAAAGATTCCCGGAACAATCTTTATATAATAAAGACATCCAAGAACGTCGAACCACTAAAAACGACAACTTTTGCGTGACGTGCTACGAAATATTACCAATAGTTTACTAAATACTAAGACATACTTTTAGATATATAAATATCTATTAACGTATTAACACTTAAAACATACAATACCAACACTAAGGGCAAGATTTTCCTAACATAAAATATTTAAACAGTCAACAGTTGTTACCCCGAACAACGTTCAATTTAAAATGGTTTATAATTTGGCATGAATTGACTATTGTCCCATATCTCCACCCCAGAAACAACAATATTTTGATAAAGGAATTTCTTTAAAATTCAATTCCCATATTGAATTTAAATAATCTGTAACAAACTCTACTCCTCTATTGGTACCTGAACAGTGAACATTGTGGATTAATTTTTTGATTACTTACCTGTCTCTGAATTCTAAAAACTACATTAATTTTACAACTACCCTAATAATATCAATGAGAAGTACTTTATTCCCTAACTACATATAAGAATACTAATTTAAAATAACACTACACAATGTCTCAGTTTTTGAGAAAATAGTAAAACATACAAAAATCTAGTTTTCAATCAGAACATAAAGATTTTATAGTCAGTAAAAGGCTTGCAAATTTTATGAATAATCGTCTTGGTTTAGCCAATCAAGTACTATTTTACGCCATAAAGTTAAAACAATCGGGTTTAATTGCTTACAATAAAGTTTGAAAGTTCACAGATTATGACAAGTCCCAATCTACTTCTATTAAGGTAAATCACTCAAAATTCGCGATATAGGACCCAAAATATGACTTCCAACTACAAAAAGTATTCCTGGTGATTTGGTTGAATTTACTTTAACCCATCGAATATTTATCTGACGGGTCACGTCAAACGATACAATAATATTGTTTTTCTCAGATAAATGCTGTAAATAATCATTCTTTATTTATTTCTTCCATATTGATTAATTATTTAACATTAATTTTAAGCTTAGTGACGAAAGAATACATTATTATTGTGCATTTGATCAAAAGATGGTATTAGTACAAACTAAAAAATTTCCTTTCCAAATATTATTTTCCTTTTTAGACATAAAATATCCACTTTTCAAAGATTAAATAATAATACAACCTTGAAATTTCCGGTCACTCATCTACAAAGTGTATATGCAACGAACAGACATAACAATAAATATGAAAGGCTACTGAACGCAACGAAAACTGCAATAAGCCTAATATATGCTAGAAACATCAGGTTTGTGTTGCTTATAAAGTTTATCAGAGGTGGGATGTATAGACAAATAAAGGCCCAAATGAGATAAAGTTCATTAAAGCAGAACTGTGGGATGTGTGAACGAATGAAGGCCCATATGAAACGAGGTACAAGTTCCGAACCGGATGGTTCGACTCTACATTTTATCGGATAGCATTTTAGTATATTCCGAGGGAAAATATAAGACCTAAAAGCAGCCAGACTGAATCTAGCTATATCTTCCATCATCAGCGAAAAAGGCAGAAAAATAACTTCGAACAATTTTAACTTTCCCTGACATGGTAAATACATGCAACTGACGAGAAGAGTATCTAGGAATTAAAGTTTTTGTGATATATAGAAAACATCAAGGGCAGGGAAAAATGGGTTATTATGAAATAATGATATTTAAACAGAATCAGAACATTGTAATGGTTAGCTTATGGATGTTAACTATTCCTAAAAGATATTCCTTTTAATGAAAGAAAATGTTTTATCATACTCTTGCTTTATTTCCAGGTTGAACTTAGGTGGCATATAGAAGTATTCTAAAATAGCTTTGGCGTAATTTTATTTGCGCTTGTTTAGAACTGAGGCAAAATAATAAAAATATATCAAATAGCTCTTTCCTACAAATTACGTGTCAATAATTCCCCCAACCTAACTCAATCTGAAACGACAAGCAATAATTACTTCTGGACAAGAAGTCATATTTCTCGCTTTTGTAATTTTAAAACAATTTTCGATATGAAATTTTGGATACAAAGTACGAAAAACGCTCATTCACATAGTTTCTGATTGAATGATTTCTAATATGATTTACCTAAAAAATTATATTATATATCATTTTCCTTAATTAATATGTGTGCGTTTGTGGATTAAAATTTCTATAATTCCTGTTTATATTTAGTAGCAAAAAGTTAACAAAAATCAATTTATAATGCCTGAGTTGGAAGGGTTTTTAATGAATGAAGATAGTCATATACTAGCAAGTGTAACTAAACCAAGTTACAAGTTTAATAATTTTTAAATGGTTACTTCAGCATAAATTTGTTCCCAGATTAAGTACATGAACAACCTTGAAGGGAATTATTACTCTTTTATTACCTTGCAATTTACTAAAGAAGTGCCATTATATTGCCACTTATTGTAAGGAGTGTAATAATAATTGTAAAAACTGAATTTGGAATTAAAAATCCCTTCAGATTTCTATTTTAGGTATACAGTGTAGAGGTAAATTACTACTTAAATGACGTAAATTACTGTTTAAACGTAAGCTGCAACATAAAAGTGTGGTGAACCACGCAAGAACTGAGGGCATTGTCAATCTTTTGAAAGGCGTTTTAATGCTCTATCCAACACGGGCTTAAGGTATGGGAGGATGTTAATCTTCATCATTTTCAACAAGGCCAAAAGAAGTAGGCGATCATATCGCAGATTATGGAGGATTAACTGGAGGGAATAATCTAGAGAAGCTGCAAAATAGAACTAATCACCTCATACACGAAATATTGGTAACAAAGGTGCTAGAATTTCAGGCCAATATTATTTTCAGCAGGATGGTGCACCACCGCACTGTTGAACAAAATACATGAAAATTAATTGATTGGGCTTGCATGGTCCGCTCAGAAACATTAAAATGATGCTTCAATAGTTGGTTGTATTGCCAGAAAGATCGCTGATACCATTTTAAAAATATGTTGAAGTGATCAGCTTTATTTACTTTTTCAAACTGTTTATAAAAATAAGGTTATTCCTTTCTTCTTTCAATTTAGCTATTAACTTATTTCAATTATATTTCGTATAAACATAGCACTTTTGACAATAACTTAAACTTTACTCGGAACACCTATTAATACATTCAAACCTTTTAAACTAGCTTTTGCCTATGCCTTCTAACCTTTCGGATTCAAAAGCTCTGAAAACGGGCAGATTAGATACTTACCTCCACACTGTACAATTTATGAGTGTAAATTAGGCGGTTTTAGTGAGTTGCATTTTTAAGTCATGTTTCATCTAAAACCAAAAATAAATATCCTTGACTTAGCAGTCAAATAATTAATAAGAAAAGGAAAAGACCTATTAAAAAATATCAACCTAAACTAATCCGAGTCAAATAATAATGCCTTTTGCCATACTGTTACTGCTCATAAAAATTTTTAGAAACATTTGCTTAACTATTCCATTTTTGTCTGGTGACTGACTATGTACAAACACCCAATTGAAAATGAAGCTCGACGAATTTCCCTATTTTTTTAATGAAGTATTTAATCTATATACAAACATTTCAGAATTAAAATCAATTCCTAGGGCTTATTAATTTCAACATTAAATTATGCTAGAAAAACTGGTTATATAAGTATGCCATTAGATTTCAAGACCTTGCATTTAAAACCTATTTCATATATTTTTTTAATACATGGAGGATACGTAGTGCTCAAAGAACTATTGCAGAATACTCAAGGATTACTTACCGAGCTAAGCCCCTCATGGGGACCTGGCTCAGGACAAAAAAAGTTCTTCTAGCCATGTGAAAAAAATAAATACAACTTATGATAGGATCCTTATTATTAATTACGATTATAAAGGATTCAAAAAGCAAACGGCAACCTACTTTCAGTGGTGTAGCCATTGGAAAAAATATATTGGGTATTGGCCAGATATAGGTTGTGCATTAAAGATATAATAATGCTATACATTAATCACAATAAATCGACAAACGAAGAGAAATTGAAACCTTTATTGGCCTTCTAAAACAATATATGATTTGCCACTTTAGCGACGCTTCATCCACTAAACTAAATTAAAACTTAACAAAGAGTGACTCACAACTCCATTTAAAACAATACTTTTCCATTCCTCTCACTGAAGCAGATGTACCCCAAGTGGCAGGCCATTGGTTGCTAGCGACAATTGCAAAAAATAGCATACGGCATATTTTTCATATAACCACAGACAACTAATAAGCTGAGGGTCTATTCATTATTAATGTATCTTGGGCAATTATTGTTTTAATCCCGCTCATGGACGAAGTATTCTTATCTGTGTCTAATTTAAGCTACTGTCAAACCACACCTATATGTGTAAGACCCAGGAAAACTGGATCGAAACACTGAAAGGTTTGAGGCGGTGACTTGGAATTGAGTGTTTCTCTCTGTGTCTAACCTAATCTCTTGCCCTTATTTCTTAATTCTACGAATAATTTTACGAAATGAGGCAGTCCACTTCGTACGGGTCAGTTTGGCACAGTCGTCCTCATCCAAAGTCGCGTTCGGGCTGAACTTCTCTTTAGGGGTAGTCGCGTTACTCTTGTAGTCGCCACAGATGTCTGATGAGAAACCCGAATCACTACCAAAACCTAAAAAATATATTGTTAGAAAGTTTGTAAACAAGTTTAGCATTGTCAAGTGTTAATAGCGCATACTATAAATGTAGGTCAAATAACGTTATAAACCAGTGGCGGCTCGTGACCTGTGAAAGAGGCAGTGCTGCTCAGGGGAGGCAAAATCGAAACATTTGTATATACTAGGGGAAAGGCGGCGGAGGGGAAAATATGTGCCGCAGGCGAAAATTTTTACAATTTTCAAGGTGAAACTGCGTGAAATGATAAATTAGAAATTCACCCAGCAAAAATATTTCATTACAAAAATAGGTTTCGTTACATACCTTTGACCTCTTTTTTTGATACGATCAACAAAATTCTTGTCAAAAACTGCTTTAAATATTTAATTATCCAAGTATGGAGGGGGGCGCCCTAGCGCCTTACCTCACTGGCTTCCATTCATTTACTTGAATACCAAATAATGATACTATTTATTTGTATAAAAAGGTACCTAATGACACTAGGAAAATTTTAATAATATTTTTAAATTCACATATTAACTAGCGAGTTAACTATGAAATAATACATTATACTTTTTCATGTCCCCACTTATTTAAACTTAAGCCTAGGTTCAAGACTTAGGTTCATTAGAAAATTATTTTGTGCCGTGTTAAAAGAACGCCGCGGGCGGCATTAAATTTGTAAATAATTTACCTAATTTTGTTTTTCGTACGGGTTTTTAGATTAAACATTTCAGTAAAAAAAATATGTATAGGTATTCATTGCGAGAGTGTTTCCCGTGTTGCAGACAAACAAATTAAAACTTTATAGAAAAAATAAAAACGGCCGCCTCTGCCTCGCCACCTCCCCCTGGAGACGGGACTGATTAACTGTACCTAGTAAAGCATATTCCATAGCATTTTGAATATGATTGTTCGACTTTTCATGTTTCTTTATTTTTTCCGTTAAATGTACCAAGTCTCTTACACCTGTCTCCGACCTTGTTTTACTGTCTCCGAAAACTACACATGGAAAGCAAAAAAGGGCTTTTTTTATTGCATCTACAAATCCAGTCATTTCGAGCATAAATCTCTTTATTAAAATGACGTGTGTAAGGTTTTCCTCTACTAACACCGCCTATCTTAATAGAAATATCTGGTAATGGCCTACCTCTATTTTTCAATTCAAGTTTTTTCTCGTAAGTGTATTTAAAAAATCTTTTAATGTTCACTAAATTATGCACTACATCTATTTTTAATGAAAGTCTACAGTCTATACCACACAGCAACCTACTAACCATAACAAGATACAAAAACGATACAACTACAACAATCTAGACACATCAGTTAATTAATAATTGTCTCTTCAAATTAGCTATATAAAATGCGCGCGAGCTTATATTTGTAAAAACCGGCAAGTACTGTCACGAATGCAGCTAAATAACTGCCAAATTTTCCCTATTAAAATTCAATAGCTCATTTCTGCGAACTGACAACTGTATCATTCTTTAGGTTGAGAAGAATAGCTGTGCACGAATAATAGCAGTCCAGATAAGGACATTCACATATCGCCGCGAGGAAATTATATTAAATTTACTGGTGAACTGTAGTCCGTCTAGTGCAAACACCGGCCGCCATCGGCGGCGTGTTCGCAGTGTATATGATCGCAGATGGCATATATAATAGCATTCCCGGCCGAAAATTGGGTGCTTTAATTTTACATTATTATTTTGAGGAATCGTTAATTATTTAGTTGAAGAATAAGAAATTAGTCAAGCAGCTTCTTCAAAATTTTGGTGGTTCTGCAGCTCTGCAGTTCTTATGTACCAGCCGTCCCTGATAAACTATCTTAAACAATAACGTTTAAGGGGGCAGGCTCACGGGCACATCGCTATTAAACGGTCGGAGCGAAGAATAGTTGAGCATGGAACGCTAGAAACCCCACAAAATATCCCTGTCTACCCACTTTTTGAATAAAAATGAATTATTCTATGTTGTTGTCCAGTAGTTTTAATCACTATTCCCCAATTCAGACAGTATAATGACCAAAGTTTAAAATTTGTCGAAAAATTCAAGTGTGGAAAAAATTAAAAGTTCGGATTCAAATTGCAAAAAAATTAAAACTTCGGAAACATATATTATTTATTTGATATGCTTGCCTACAAGCAATCAATGCAATTGAAACAATGGTAAAAAATAATTACTACGCTTTTTAAAAACTCGTTACGTTTCTTCCAAGACACTATGTTTGCTGTCGCGAAACAATCATAATCTTACTATATCCAGCTCTATACAGCTTAAAGAAAAATATCATTTAAACAATGATCAGTGCATGACGAATTTGTTATCAGACCAAAAATACGCTACTATTGGTCATCTGACCGTAAAACGCCCTCGTAAATCTGCGGGAATTTCATTAACCGATGTAAATTTAGTTTTATATGTGCGTTATTGCCTATTGTGTTATTTTAAAATTGGCTTTTACTTTATTAATTTTTTAGATTATATTTATTTGGTGCATTGGGTAAGAAACCTAATGCCACAAATAAATATTAAACCACTTAATATGTCTGACATGGCTTTTGCGAGTGGACCAATAGGAACTCTTTTAAGCCCACTAAAAAGATACTTAAAAAACTGTTCAAATTTAAAAAATTGCAAGAAAATCTACGTTAGTATTGGCTGATCTTCTACTCGATAAAATAGCGGTTGTCTGCTGTTTTTAAAGCAGTTACAGAATTATTAGACATATATCATACGACAAAAACACACCGAAAGGAAAAGCGCAATGAGAAGAAAGAGAGCTGCTCCAAAAGGATTTTAAGGGTATCTTGGTACTTACTCGAACACCCTTAGAAACAAGCATGAACTCCGAACTGAGAGTGAAGCCCGGGGAGCAGATTGAAGCCAAACGTCCCCTAAATACTAACTGATGCCAGAAAATCGCAGGATAGAATTATAAGCCTTCCATGAGCGAATCTGTCAGTTTTCCATTAAAATCGTACTCTTAGTGCGTATCCCTTTTTCTCACTTACCGAGCTCGGCTACCCGTAGTCATAACAGGATCAAACCACCCTGCCTATCGTGAATGCTATATCAGCCAAGGCAAAAAAACAGTAAAACAGCTAATTAGTTAATAATTATTTAAAAATATCCCAAAAATAATAAAAATTGAATAATTGTATTTGACCTATCGACCAATGCTAACAATTCTCCCTTGCTAAACCCTTATAGCACTCTAACATAGACGTTTTGAACAGGATTCAGATCTGACTGACTTAACTTTTTCTGTAAGGCTTCTCAAAGATTGAGTAAAGCGGATTAATTTTTTAAAGTTAACTCATACGGAGTGGCCACAGAATCAGAGCGTTCTAAATTTGGAGCCCAAAATATTTTTTACCCCTTGCCCTGACAGACGTTATATGGTAGCTGATATCACAAGTTTTCTTTGACGACTGACCGAGGGTCCCGGAGGAAACAGAAACCTTCACGAGGAGTGAACTCGATAATCCAATCACTTGGCATCCGGTGAATTCTGGCCAAATAATAAAGATACTATATTTAGGACATATATATATATATATATATATACAGTAAATGTTTTCTTGAACCGTCAACTATATTCTTAAATATGGTTTTCTTGGGATTTAGGTACTTATTTTGATTAAAGAGCCATAATATTTGTTACATGGCTTTATTAAAAACGTTTCGACCCAATTTCGGTCTTCATCAGTTATCTACAACAGTGATTTAAAGAAAAAATTAATAATATTACTCTACCGGATGACTATATAATTATCTCGCTGGATGTTGTGTCTCTTTATACTAATGTCCCTATAAATTTGGCTTTAAATATAATTGAAAAGAAATGGGAAAATATAAAAAAATACACGGACATCCCCCTCGAAGAATTCCTGTTAGCAACCGAATTAACGTTACGTTCTACATATTTTACATATACAGATAAATATTATAAGCAAATAGAAGGATGCGCCATGGGATCCTCTATATCTAGTGTAGTGGCCCAAATAGTATTAGAAGAACTAGAAAACGAAGTAATTCCTAAACTAGACTATCAGCTTCCCTTTTATTTTCGTTATGTGGACGACTGTATTACTTCGGTCCCAAAAGATATGTGTCAGAACATCATAAATGCTTTTAATGCCTTCCACCCTAAACTTGTTTTTACCCTAGAAACCGAAAGCAATAATAAAATAAATTTCTTAGACATGACAATACACCATGTACTTAATAAAATAAAAACAGAATGGTATACCAAAAAAACCTGGTCGGGAAGATACCTTAATTTCTACTCGCAACATCCCCTAACCCAAAAAAAAATCGGTAATAATTGGATTGGCAGATAGGGCTATGAAACTGAGTGACACACCATACAGGCCAAACGCTATAAACAAAGCTAGGGATATCCTAATTAAAAACAGTTACCCTACCAAACTGATTAATTCAATTTTCAAAGAAAGGGAAAAAAAAATTAAACACAAATCTTGAACCTCAACAGAAAAACAATAATCCTAAGAAATATCTTTCTTTACCTTATATACAGGGTCTGTCAGAGAACTTGCAAAAACTTTTCAAACAGCATGATGTATCTGTTTGCCACAAAGGCCACAATCTCATGCAGCAAAATTTTAGCGTATTAAAAAATAAAACTTCTAAAAATAAAAAAACCCACACAATATATGAAATCCCATGCTCCGATTGCCCTAGCGTGTACATCGGACAAACATCTCAATATCTTCAAAGCAGATTAAACGGCCACCGATACGATAAAAAGAATAAGACAGCCCTAACTAAACATGTGGAGCAAACTAATCACGCTTTTAATTTCAATGAAACAAAAATTATCAGAACAGAACCAAACCAGCGTAAAAGGGAATTTTTGGAAATGATTTTTATCAAGAAAAATGAACTTTGTGTTAATGACAAGACAGACATACAACAATTAAATAAAATTTATTTCAACCTTATCAAATAAAAAGATAAATCAAACACAATAAATATCGCATTCCATTTGTTCATTCATTATAGAAGCCTGAAGAAATAAAAATCCGGAAAAAAACACCTAATCTGAACCACGTCCTTATCGAAATAAATATGGTCTGTACAATTTTAGTGTCGAGGAAGGTCCTTTTAATTTTTGTTGTGTTACTAGTACTCCTGAGAAACTGCAACCATTTACGCTTTTTCCAAGAATTTAAATTTATAAATCACTGTTGTAGATAACTGATGAAGACCGAAATTGGGTCGAAACGTTTTTAATAAAGCCATGTAACAAATATTATGGCTCTTTAATCAAAATAAGTACCTAAATCCCAAGAAAACCATATTTAAGAATATAGTTGACGGTTCAAGAAAACATTTACTGAGTATATATATA
>MU191101.1:0-30395 GCA_016904865.1 Pissodes strobi | reverse complement strand
TTTTTTTTAATCACTGCTTTTCGATAAATCCGTGGTGGGAAGTTTTCAAATGAACACCCTGTATAGGTAATGTGCACCTAAAGTAGAAATTATCTTGATTTAGAATTAAGTTATAAATATTTTAGTTTTAGGTTAAGTTAAGTTAATGTTAATATCTAACATTTTTATGTGCAATGATGTTCTGCACAAAATGCAAAATTTGTTAAAGTTAATGATATACATTTCTTAAATGTCCGGCTTTTTTATCGAAAATCTGGGTTTTTTGTCTTAGTTGTTCTGCTTTTGTGCAAAGACATCTGGTCGCCCTAGTTTAAAGAAAAACTGACGGATCCAGCCTGAGACCAATTTGAAATTTCTTATGCACTTTCACATGCATAGTATGTATTTCATATGCACGTAGATAAAAAATATTGATAAAATTTAATGTTCCGGGATATTGATTATGATTTCATTTAAGACATTACAACGATTACTTTAACTGTAATCAGCTGTAATACTTTACTTATCGTTTCAAAGCATATTATGCTTTTCTTTTAAATATATAGTTTTATTATAATACATTTAGATTTCGTTATTTCCGGGACTTAATACAAGCGATTAAGTTTATAATATTCACGACAAAATTGACAATTGAAAAATTATTTTGCCTTACTTCTCTTTCACTGCGAAATAGGAGATTTCCTTGCTGTATGTTACATTAATATATTTTATTTACAACCATGTAATAATAGGCGCATAATACTTATGAGAGTAAGAGCTGTGCAATACTGTGCATAATACAACCAGTGTAATTATGATAAAACAACAAGTAAAATTATGAAGTCGTAATAGTTCTAGATCCACAAATATATTCTAATAACCAAAATCGAGATAGCAGATTGTGATTTATATAATCAAAGACAATTTAATTATATTTTAATCATTCATTGCTTAGTTTAGAGCATGCTGTTTTTGTTATCAAAATATATTAACTATTAATCTTTTATAGGTGTTTTAATGCTTTTTAATTTGCTAATACCATTTGTAGAAGATATGTTCTATTAACATTAACATCAAAATAAGTTGAGTTATTGAAAATCATGGCTACAAATCAGTATATCCATTATTTGTTAATCCGTTCCTGTGCTCGACCTAAGATCTCCTTTTATTTGGGACACCTTTTATATATGACCAAATATCTAAATTATTTAAAATAAAATAACTGATTTCTGGAAGTAATGTTAAAAACCAGCAAACACGGTCACTATAATTATTTATTATTTTAAATGAATCCAAAGGTCTTAATGTTATGTTTCATTGGTTTCATCAAAGACAATTTACAGTAATTGTCTTTCGTTTCATTAATGCTTAATAGAAAATAGGCACAACGGCAACCTCAGCTGGCGATCTATGAACGATATCCAAAGCAGATTTCTATAATGGCGCCATCTGTGAATCAGTAGATGCAGAACGTGGCCGATATTTATCGTGGAGGCTCGCTTTTTGAAGCGAGCCTCCATTCGATGTCCCATTTTAAAAGCATTGCGTCGCCCGTCTAAACTGTGGATTGTCTTTGATGAAACCTTGAGATAGGAATGTGCAAACCGTTTTCTTTGATCTTGTGCGGTTTAGATTTTAGAGCCTGTCAAAATGTCAAAATACCCGACTTTCAACTGTCAATATTTGGTAAACAGCTAAAGATAGGTATAGGATATTATGCACAAAATGTGTTTAGATTTTTCTAGAGAGTCCAAAAATGTAGTAATATACAGGGTATTCCATTTCAAAAAATATCACTTTTATTGATGTTCAATTGTTTTTTTGCTGAACATATCCGAATTCGCGGGAGAAAATTACATAAGATGGCTATTTCAGTTTTGTTATAAAAGTACAGGGAAAGTCAAAAAATCGCCTTGTCTAGTCCTCGTTGGATAACCCTGTACACTATGTTCACAATTGACGGCCAACGTTCAATGTTCAGCAGTTTATCTTCCAACACTGGGGAAAGTCACTTCAAACAACACTTGCTAAGTCTCGTGCTAGCTTCTATATACAATGTGATTCAATTTCTTGCAAATAAGAATGACTTGAATGTAGTAGTTTGATATGGTATGCAGTTATTGCATACTAGTATGGCATGGATGCCTTGTGAAATGCGGTTTTTTGGTACACGCATAAATGATTATAAAACACGCTATGCAGGTCGCATAGGTAAGCTGAAATCCGCGCAGGGGATATAGCAAAGTTGAGAACCCATGGACAAGACCAATGGGAACGCTAGTAAGCGATGGTACCGCGTTTGAGATGTTGAGAGAATGATTGTAAAGGTACGAGTTTACTTACTTGAGATTCGAGACAAGACCCGATTAATATTGAGAACCCATGGACAAGACAAATGAGAACGCTAGTACAGCGATGGTACCGCGTTTGAGAGAATGTGAATGTAAACGTGTGTGTTTACTTACTTGGGTTTCGAGACAAGACTCGATTACTTGTGATTCGAGACAAGACTCGATTGTAGATCTCCCATGGACAAGACCAATAGGGACGCCAGTACAGCGATGGTACAGCGTCATACTGAGACTGAGGATAATGGTAGACAGGGTGCCGATAAACACCTTACTTGTAGGCTTGAGACGACGATGACTATGGCTGGATACCACAATGTCACTTGAGCAGAAATCTAGAGAGATTAGTGGGTCTCAAAACGTGAAACTGTCCGGCATGGCGGCTTGGCGCCATGCCGGGGGGAAAAGCGCCCTTAGCGCGTGCTATTAGGATGGGATTGAAGACTCGACTAACTTCTAGATGTGATAACTAGATCAACTCGAAGGAGTCGTCAACGCCCTTTGTCACCGCCCCTTCTGGTGGGATAATCTACATCCTCCGGAAATAGGAAGGGCAAATAATGTAAATACTGAGAAGGTATGTAAAATTTTACGTTAGCGATTGTCTAAATTAACCTTATGAATTTTAACACAAATCTGGTCGAAATACGTTAACTAGTTTTCTTGAAATTCGATTATTAAAGCTCGGAAATTTAGGAGCTAACTTGATTACCTCCGTTAAACGGTTGTGAAAGCTCAGTGATTGGCCGAATGTCCGAATGTGTTCCTGCATAGTGTAGCTGATACGGCCTTGGGGTTTGAAATACATTGAGGTGATTGGTTTGCACGAATTATGCGGCTGCATGCAGGACTGCTTCTTTGGCGGGGTGCCGGTGCAGATGAGTAAACGTTGTGGCAACAGATGGCGCTAGGAATATCGCCGGGGTACAGCGCCTTTTCTGTAGAAAGCGCTGTGATTGGTCAGATGCCTTTCGAGGCCGCTTTGCTTTTAGCGATCTAGACTGGCGATTGCAGTGGATAAACGTTGTAACAAGAGATGGCGTTAGAAGTATTACCGAGGTACAGTGGTTTTTCTCGTATAAAGGCACTGTACGACGAGCCTTTTAAGAGACATTCTTTAATTCCTTTGGAATGCGAACACAGTGGCGTGGAATGTTAAAATTGTACAAAATTAAATCGTTAGGTTTGAAAGCGTGTTCAAAATGGTTTTTGAACATTGGCCAACTTTTGGTTTTGATATTGCAATGCATGCTTAGGCATATTTGGTTAAATGTGTCAACGGCATCCTTCGTGGCCTTGTATAATATATGAATTATTTGTGGTCTTGTGAGTTGTTTCATTTTTAGTTCTTGTGGTTGATGTCAAAAAAACATGTTTGTTGCATTTAGGCTTGAGTGATACTAGGGTTACCTTTTCGTTGTATGCAAACATGGACGTATTTAAATTTCTCTTTTTATTTATTTCTACCATTTCAATAACAGTGGGTTTGTGAAGGGTGCTCTATAATTTTTCAGACAAAAAAAACACTAGCAAATCAGTTATCCATAGTTATGTTTGTTGATTTGATTGTATATGGAGGCAGTTGATTTTCCGGTATATGGAGGCACGTCCATTAAATATTTTGTAGAAATAACACACAACAGAACAAGATTCAGGTCATATTTTGCCGGCTTATTTGGTATGTACAATCGAAATGCTTATTCACCACAACATCCCACCAGTGGTTCGCCGATAGTGACCAGTTTTGTACGAGCTTCTACACATATCTGCAAACTGGTTCCAAATATCTTCTATTGGTGCAAATCTAGACACAATTGTCATTTCCTCGCGTGTATTACTAACATCAAAACATAAACAAGATGCCAGAAATTCGAAGCATTCTTGACTATTTGTTGCTTGATATCTCTTTCCACAGAAGATGGTATCAAATATATTTTTTGTAGCCAAGTGAATATCTTTCAAAGCTATAACTAGAGCAATTTATCAAGTAATGCTTTGATTTCTTCTATGCCTGTTTCAGAAAAAAATAGTTGATTCTGTAGTGTTTTCTGTCTTGGAATTTTATTTTTATTTGTATATTCCACTACTATTTTCATAAAGTGTGTTTCATAATTCAGGAGCAGGTCCAGGCTTTCCCTATATGATGTTTTGCTCATAACGTAAGTTGCCTTGGAATAAGTCGTGTTTTGCTTGAGTAACAACAAAGTTGGATATCCCTTCGTTATTTGCATTAGCTACAATAGTACATAAAGTAATATATGTACCAAATATGTTTAATAGAAATTATCTGATTATTTGCTTCTTTATCTGAGGTGTCTTTAAAATTTTTGGTTCCTTATCTTCTTCTGATCTTTTCCAACATCTTGAAATAGACAGATTGGAGTTTTCCGAATTGTTTTCCATCAAAATTTGTATTTCTTCATTTGGCAACCACTCTTTATTGTCACCACTTTCTCCAGACCCACTTCCTGTTTCAAGTTCAGCTCTAAAAATATCATCTTTAGTTTCATTGTCACTACTTTCTAACCGTGCTTGCCCTAAAACTTTTTTCTACGTAAAACATTCGTTGACATTAAAGAGATCTTATTGGTAATTATACTAAAATTTACGTGTAGAGTTTCAAATAACGGTAAATGTTCATTCTAGCACTATCAATTATTATGAACTAGCTACGTATCGAGTAAACTGTGGTATGGCCAGCCTGGAGGCAAATTTGTAGCTTGAATGCGCAAATTTTACGTACTCTACCGTTCTAGGGTTAGTGTGTAGAACTAATTGAATCAACAGAAACCTAGTTCTAATAGTTGAACCCACACCAATTTACAATCAGCTGAGCGGCTAACGTTCTCGTAGTTAAAATCAGTCAGTCGAAATACATTTGAAGTATTTATAGTTTTAATATAAATTAATACAATTCGGACCCAGCTTACTATCATTAGATGCATTGATAGCGATGTTAGATCGCTGATGGAACTATACTGGACGGAACTATTGTTATCTAAGATTTGACAAAAATCAAAAAGAAATATTTAATTTTTAGAAGCAAAAACTTCTTTAGCACCGTTGGGTATGATTTGAGACTCGATGAAACATAAACGGAAAAGCAACACTAAAAAGGGACGAATATATAGATCTATAGGATGTAGCCTGCGACAGAATGAGATAGAAAACAGGCATACAGTTGTTACATGTTTCTTGAAAGTAAAAAGTTAAAAGTAGTTCCCACCCGACCACTGATGTTAATCAATATCGGTCATGTTTGGTACTTGGATGGGTGGCCGCTCAGCTAGTTTTATGAAAGTTTCACTTCTATCGGGTTTGCACTGCACACATTTAAATTCTGAAAAAACACATCGTAGAATATAAAACGCTAAGCGATAACACAATCAGTATTTAGTTTTCTTTCTCTTCTGCAATATCGATTAAAGGAATTCTGTCATTCATCTCCAAGGCCGAGGTCGTTGATAAATTCATGAAGAACTCGTGGTGTATGAAGTATGCAAGGAAGGAGACCTAACATATCCTTTTATTGCCGCTGTTACAGGTCAAATACCTGAGTACAGATCTGTAGCCGATATTTTGGAATAGACTGAGTATATTTCTTAGTCTTCAGATTCAAACATACACAAAAGAGGAAATCCTCGGAAAGGGTTTTTTTGCCTATGAACATTTAGTGAGCCAACAAACTGGCAGGTTGTCCTAATTTTTCTCCTAGGTATGGCTTTCTCCAACCTCTCCACTTAACGGAAAACTTTTCTGAACATTTTGTGGTTATTTATTTCTTCTTCACTGTGTAATTATGTTTCACCAATCTTCAATGGTTTTGTTCCTGTCGTAAGTTCTCACAGAACAATAATCAGAATCATTTGGTGAGAATGAGAGTCCACCATCCATGAACTTATGGTCTATAATGTCAGTTTCGTTGGCATCACTGCTTACCAACTGCATGTAAAGAAGCATTACTTTAATGTTCCAATTTTGACCAATACAAGCATCGTTGTAAGTAACAACATGCTTGTATATTGAAGTTCGACCTCGATTCTTGAGAAACTCTAGATGCAATAGTCTAATTTGAAACGTACATGTGACCGAAGTCAGTTGCGCTTGTTTCTTTTGTAATATGTCAGTGAACTTGATATAACTGGAAATGGTAGTGTTTTTTTTTAAGTAGAATGTGCATGCATAAAAGCTTTCCTCTTGTCCCTTTTCAAGACTTATCTAGCAGCTTCTACTTTCCTCAGGTGTAACTCATGCTATTGTCTTATCAAGCTCATGCCTCTTCATCCTGCGATGCTTCGAATTTTTATTTTCCAAGAATCACATTCGAAGCATG
Organism: Pissodes strobi; assembly: GCA_016904865.1. Taxonomy (NCBI): domain Eukaryota; kingdom Metazoa; phylum Arthropoda; class Insecta; order Coleoptera; family Curculionidae; genus Pissodes; species Pissodes strobi. Next base: position 23,735 of record MU191101.1, on the reverse strand, counting down.
TATTTATGGAACGGCAAATTAAAATATTTGTTAAACGTTCGTGATTTGAGGTACTGTTTATAGGTCTTTGTTTCCTGTCTTATAATTTATAGTTTTTCTTAAGAGTTGGGTTTTATTTAAGAGCACTAAAAGATTTCACTAAACTTTTGAACTGACTATTTAGACACTTGTCTTTCTCAGAACTCTGACAAATTTCTTGTATTGACTTTACTATGGAGGTTGTGAAACGCCTGGTCCTAGCAGTCGTCAAGTGACTAACCGGTGCCAAGTTTGGAAGGAATAATGGAGTAGAACCTAAGGCAGCCGAATGGCTAACTTTAAGAGCGGATAGAACCCGAAGGCAGTCGTCAAATGGCTAACCTGGGAGCTGGAGGCGAGACTAAAGTCTGCCGAACTGAAGGTTCGTTAGCGTATTTATATTAAAAAAGTGATGATCATGGCATGCTTAAGGTTGAAAGTCGCTCCCGTTGATTGCTCGCGTTGTTTATAGTTTGCTTTTAATGTTTATATAACAATCTCCAAGTTCAAGTGCAAACTTACTACAAGGTGATATTTGTTTAGTAGCTTATGCATTTTAGTAGATTACAATATCATTATAAAAAATCGGAGAAAAAATTATATGTTCAACTCGGCAGCAAAGTAGATTGACTGCCTTAGCTGAATTCCTAGCCTCGCTACGATCGGCTGTTTGCTGCACTAGGCCACATAAGTTCGAATTTTAAGTTTGAAACGATTCCATGTCCCAAAAGTTTTCAGACATACTTTTGTTTGATTCATCTGGTTATGTTGCTAGCATATTTTCTCCTATATTTACAATTAAAATGAGCGAGAAACTTCTTTCCAGCAACGGCCTATCCTTTACATGTAACATGGGTTTTACCAGTATTGCGTGCCTTCTTCTGAGCCTCACGTTTCCACTCATCTCTCTGACGTATACTGCGTACTGCGTAATGTCATGATAGAGCCGAGGTGGTGGAACCTGGGATAACCAATGTAAAAATAAGGTTATCATACTATATGGGCAGATTAGATGTACTACTATAATCTCTAAAAATGTGTTTTAGTACTGCCTCTTTATCCTCAGAGCATGTTCAAGCTATCCATAAGATATCCTGAGGAGAAACGCAACAGAAATAATATTCCAGAATCAGTTCTGAAAAAACAATCTAATATATTTTATTAATTCAACAACAATAATAAGTATTTAAATAAATGTTTTCCTTCTTGAAATAAAATGAAAAAAAAATGTTTGTGCATGAAGTCCTCGCGCGATAGAAGTGAAACTTCTTCCTTAACAGCTATAGATACAGTTAAATTATTAAAATTATTAGTATGCCGTCTCCCATTCCGGTTGTTCCCACTAACACATACGTAGATGCTATATAGGCAACGCTATGCATCAATTTCGTATCCTGCCGGCCGTCTCCCAATCAAGCGTGTGCGTAGTCGCTCTCCTGTCGCCGCTGACGCAATTTTCCACTTCCCTAACGCGATTAGAATTTTTGTAACGCTCGAACACTGTCGCCTCCTCAGCAAAAAGTTTCACTTAACAAAACCATTTAGAAAGAATGATAATGATTAAGTATTATTACTTAATATATTTAACAAGTTGGTGAATGGGGACTAACTTGTGCTTCCATCGGAATCCCGAACATATTCATTGTTCTCTATGTGTTCGAAGGGATCCGCATCACTACTTGGTCGGGATAAACAATTGATTTTATTATTGTTTAATACCATAAAGAAGGCTGTGGTATCTTAATTAACCACTTTTAATGAACTTTATTATTATAGGGTAGTGAGAGGAATTGCAACATGTATTCGGTGTAATTTACTTTAATGATGCAGGTGTAAATTGCATTTGAATATTATAGATATAAATAAACAGCGTTTTCTATGTTAAATAGAAATTATATATACAAGTCTTAAAATAATTGCAGACATTCGTCCATTCAAGCATAAAACTAAAATTACAAAAGGTTTCTTAAAATTAGAAATATCTACTAAAAAGACTTGATTGTTTGATTAAAAAATGCGTTTTTTATCTTTCTTATTTTAATACTTTTCGTTCTCCAACTTAGCAACTTTCACACAGCGTACCTTTCACCTTGACTGCTTTATCTGTATTCAACGGGGAGAGATTTTACTTAGTTATTTTCCAAACTTATTTTTTGTGTTTACGGAAACCATAAATCCAGCTTTCATCTTGCTTACAGAAATTTGACCAGGAATGTCAATCAGCCTTCCGCCATCTTATGTTCCATTTTCCAAAGGGAACGCTATCGTTCTGACTTCGAAGAATTGCTTAAAAAAGCCCAAAAGGAGGTCTTTGTCCAACCACCAAACAAAGGTAACTGAGATGCACTAAATATTCTCTAATATTTGTGCATACAAAAAGAGAAATTGGCCCAAAAAGGAATTTGACCTTTTGGCGCGAAGAGGCACTTGCTCGAGCGCGGTGACAAGACCGATCAAGTAACGTGGAGTGTTAGCAGAGCACTGACTTGATTATTTCTTTCTTTGAGCAGGTCAAAACCACATCATAAAAGTGGGCGGTGACACATACCGAATTCATTTGAGATTAAAAGGGTAGTAACAGTTTTCTTTCTTTATTGGACAGACTATTATTCACAATGCTGACTGAGACAAAAATCTATTGAATTGAAAACGATTACAAACGTTTTCCTTTACGAGTGAAGAGTTGCTATATTGTAATCTATTATACTGACAGTACTGTACAGTTTCGAATTAAGGGATCGTCCATCCAGGTTTGGACTAAGGGGTTTTGAAGAACTGGCATATACTAATTTAAATGCACAAATTGGGTTGTACCCGGGGTGAAATAAATCTATTTGGAGTTTAATTACGGCTCATTCATTCTACATACATACAGGGTGTTATCACCAAATGATACGGTGAAAAACAATAGTTTCTACACGTGTTGGGGTGTTTCCCCAACACTACTGTCGAATCCATTTCTACAACCAATACGTAAAATGGGACGAATAGGAACTATAGGGTGAATAGGAACAAAACTTCACATAAAAATAAAAACTGCTTTCTAAATTGTAATATTCGTCATTTGTCAGATCTGTACATTTAGTAAGTTGTCTAACCTTATAACAAGATAAAACATAAAGTTTTACATTGTTGGAAACACTGATATCATGTTGGACAGCAGTACAAGCAACACCTGTTTCATAACCTTCATTCTGGCCTCTGTAAAACTTTTCCTGTAAGTATAAAATTATTCATATCTTAGGTTTAGCACTGTTATTTTTGCAACACAGATACACATATACAATGATTTCTTATTTTGACGGTGTTCGTATTCATCCCGCAGATCGTAATAATGGTTTTTATGGCTACCAACAATATTTTACATGGAACAGTGTATTAATTTTAATGATTTTTAGTACAACTTGATACTACACAGTATCAGAATTTGATTTTTAATTTTTATATGTTTATTTTAGGTTCTACAAACATGCCTCGAACATATAAATGTGTGGCTGTTGGTACAAAATATAAACAATACTCATCAGATTTTTTGAAGCGGGCTATTGAAGAGCTTCGAAACGGCCTTAGCTATAGAAAATGTTCGGAAAAGTACAGTATACCCACTACTGTTCTACACAGGCATTCCAAAAATTATCAAGTCAAGAAGAAAGGCGGTCAAACATCACTTAGTGAAGATGAAGAAGCGGTTTTAGTTGACCGCCTCACAATTTGTAGTGATTGGGGATACCCACTTGATTCTTTAGCTCTAAGATTATTAGTAAAAGATTTTCTCGAACGACAAGGAAAACGTGTACCAAAGTTCAAGGACAATATACTTGGCCGTGATTGGGTGTATTGCTTCTTAGGACGTCACAAAGAATCTTTATCATCCAGAATGTACCAGAATATTAAAAGATCACGAGCCGCGGCATCTCCTGATACAATAAATGCATATTTCGACGAACTCGAACTGCAACTGAAAGACGTTCCTGCAAGTCATATAATAAACTATGATGAAACTAATCTTTGCGACGATCCCGGAAAAAAGAAACTAATTTTCAGACGTGGCTGTAAATATCCAGAAAGAGTCCTGAACTCTTCGAAGGCGTCCACATCAGTCATGCTTGCCGCTACCGGAGAAGGCAAAATATTGCCACCTTATGTAGTTTTTTAAAGCCCAACATATGTATGATAGCTGGAGGGAAAGGGGTCCAAAAAACTCTAGGTATATTAGAACCAAGTCTGGGTGGTTCGACACCTTCTGTTTTTCGGATTGGGTAGAGTCAGTAGCCATACCATTGTCCCTTGAAGGGACAAAATACCTAATCGGGGACAACTTAGCGTCTCACCTATCACTGGATTTGATCAAACTGTGTAATGAAAAAAACATAAAATTCATATTTCTTCCTAGTAACTCGACCCACCTTACCCAGCCCCTTGAATTGGCATTTTTCAGGCCCATGAAGATAGCTTGGCGTAATATATTGGAAGAGTGGAAGAAGGAACCAGGAAGAGGTGAGGCTTCTGTACCCAAAGATAGGTTTGCTAGTCTACTGAAACAATTGTGTGATTCTCTCAAAGAAGACACCGTTGTAGCTGGTTTCAGAAAGTGTGGAATTGTGCCGTTAGATCGCAACAAGGTTCTTAATATGTTGCCAAAAACTGATCTTAACGCTGGTACCAATAACAGCAGAAATGGAGGTGTAACACCTGTACGGGTAGAAGCTAGCGACGACACTTTTAAAGAGTTATTAGCAACTTTACGACAATACGACAGTGTCAAGCAAAAGAAAAAACGAACAAAGATAAGTGTTACACCAGGAAAAAGTGTCAAAGTAAAAGATTTAGAGGAACCAGTAGTAGTTGACGACAAATCAGTCTTTTCGGGAACAAATATTGGGGATCCAGCAATTAAACAGGCTCATAAGTGCCCTAAAAAAGGGGGCAAGATTGATACAAGATTCGTCTTCGTCTGAAGATTCAGATTATTCAGTTCAAGATGTGATAATGAGTACGTGTTATCATCTGAGGAAGAACCTGAAGTTAAAGAGAGGTCTGAAGATCTTGAGCGGCCTAAATTTCCTGAAAATTCATACCGTCCAAGTGACTTTCTAGTCGTTAAAGTGTATAGTAAAACCAAGGACACACACAGGCAATACGTTAGTAAAGTTCTATATCTTCAAGGTGACGGGTATATTGGAGTTTTTTTATAAAAGGGCACCTAGCACTTCGAATTTTTCCCAAACATAAGAGGCATTTATTCCTGCTAAAGACATTTTGAAACAATTAAAACTCACACTTAATAAAAAAAAATCAGCTCGTTTTAAGGACATGGTCAGTTTTGAAAACGATTTAGGTGATTTGATGTTATATTAAGCTTGTAAAGCCTGTATCTATTTCATTGAACATGTGTGTGTTTAAGGACATGGTCAGTTTTGGAATCGATTTAAATTTGTTGTTGTATTAAGCCTAAATAAAAATTTTTGTAAAGCATAAATTCGTTTTAATTGAATATATGTGTGTTCCTAATCATCCCTCATATATTTTATTAGTTCCTATTCACCTCCTATATGTCTGAATACGAACGGACGTGAATTTAACTGATGTTCTCATTCACCCCTATATGTGGGGTGATTAGGAATACTACATATATATTTCTTGTAAGGTATACAGAGCAATTTTAAGTATTAAAAGAAAAAGATCCGCCGATTATTTTGCACACTAAATTGTGCTATTGGCACTCCTTGTATCATCTGACCTACCCCGCTTTGCCAGTAAATGGAGTTTATCGTCCATGTTTCAGAAATCTACTTACTTCACTTTTGACCAAAACCTGACTTACTTCACCTTTTTCCGGTTAAAATAAAATCACACGTTCGCTGCCACCTTATATTTGTGATATTTTTCCAGGAGCCAAGAACGTTTTTGGAAATTCTTGACTCCAAAAAAACTTAATTCCTAAATTACTATTAAAATGTAATTTGAGTAATTTTGCACATATTTTTGGTCGCCAAATGACATCAAATTGAATCGCGACGTGCCGCTGTCGCCATATGGCTTCAGATTTATCTATTTCATAAATCAGCTCTACAATGAACTAATTAAATCACCTGTTACGGGTGGAAATTCTTTTATTTATAAAAGTAATTTTAGGAAGGAATATCGTTTGGAAAATCATCTCTATTGGTCTTTTTTTTTCAATAAGGCCGAACCTGACTAGTTTCCTGACAGCAGTATTCAAATTGTCATTTAAGGTATTTAGTTGACTGACAGTCGATCGATTTTGACGTGATTACAGATTTTTCTGTTTATTAAACTAGAAGGATGAAGGAAAATAGAAGAATTGGTTGTTGATTCAGTTAGTCTATTGTTTTCGTCATTAAACAAAGAAGATTTCCTGGAGTGAGAAGAATTAGCTTCGAAGAAGTGTTTCAATTCTGAGATGAAATAGGTTGGAAACAGTTTTAGACTTTCGGAAGAGGGAGGTTGTACTGTAGAAGGTTTAGTTCTACCAACAGCCATTATGGCGAATATTTCCCTCATGTATAAAAAATCCCATTAGAGGAGTGCAATTCTCGGAAAATTACAGCGGTAATTGCACTGTAGAAACCGAAAGAGCACAGCGATAATTGCATCGTACGTATCTATGGTAATTCCATTGAAAATTTGACAGCGACAATTTATAAATAACGTCAAAGTCTAGTGAATATATAGGTATTATTAAAAATGTCTCGCTTCGGATTTAAAAAAAATCGTTTTTTTTGCATCTCTGTACTTTGTTTACAGTTACATGTACGTTTTTGTATTAAAAAAAGAATAAAAATGTATTTTTTTAAAACCATGTCCTAATTCGGGAAATATTCCCCCGAATTACACTCGTGCATCAAAATAACCAGAAAATTTTGCATTCGAGCGTGTTGTCTTAGAAAAACTGCATTCGGTCATTTTCATATTTTGCAAAAAGAGCCCTCCACCTTCGGTGTCGGGCTCTTTCTCCAAAATATGAAAATGAACTCATGCAGTTTTTAGACAACACGCTGTCATGCAAAATTATCGGTAATTTTGGTGCACTTGTGCAATTACTTCCGATAATCCCGGTTTTTCTGTAAGATATCCAGGGAGGTGTTGCGGATTCCCCCCAGGGTTGTTAAGAACTTTATTTTGGAACCTGACAAAATTAGGCTACTTATTAGTTTTGGATGACAGCAGAGAATGATGATTGTCAATTTATGGTAAAATTTTTAACTGGTTAATTGACCGAGACACCTCCTGGGATGCCTTCTTCCCAGAAAAAAATACGAAGAAGGAAAAGAAAAACTTCTCTCTGGTTTACAGGAGGTCCCGTATACAGATAAGTATTTTTCTTTTAGTCGACAATAATGCTTACCTGTTAGCGATTCGACAGAATTTTAGCATCGCCGTAAAGACTTTTAATTTAATCAAAATTTTGTAACTCGAACAGTATTTTTAACAGCTTTAATACTTACTATAGTATTTATTAACAATTATCTCAATCACTAGAGTTTATATAGTACCTTTTGTAAAGTGTAGCTACGCCGGCATAGTTCCATTACTTTATTCTCTCGGGTACTAGATTTTTGGATAATTTCTAATACATTTTATAAGCGAGGAAGTTTATCTATTATATTTTTCTTTTCTGGCATTTATATCAAAACGTAACATAACACTTTGAGAAATTTGGTTTCTATTAGGAACTTGCAACGCGGGCTTACGGAAAGGCTAATCTAACCGAGTTGAATTAACTTAGAATAGTTTATGTGGTAAAGTCCGGTAATTTAATCACCGTCTAGGTTGCAGGTTTCGGGCAGGGCGATACGGGGGAGTGAACTTTCTAAATTTTAATTCCTTTTTCTAGACACCTCTTAAAATTCAAAATTAGACTGTCAAGTTGACAGGAGAGTATGTCTAGTTAGGCAGTAAACTGGTGTTACGGTTTGAAAATACTCCATTGAATAAAATAATTCAGTATGCCATTTTTTTTTAAATAAAATCAGAATAAATCTTACTTACCAGAGCCTAGTTCTTAAAATTTAGATCGAATAAAAATTTAACTGGTAACTCCAAATGCATTTTTTTCTAGTGATAATATACATCAAATCACGTTCGCTATTTTAACTAAGGGTTGATCACTTTTGCCAACTGGATTTTCCCATTCGACTTTCTGTATTCATGGATCAGCCAAAACTCTGGAAAAGTAAAGAAAATAATAATTAGATCACAGAATGTTCTACTAAGTGAATCTCATAGCCTATTGGCAAATTCACATATATTGCCAGGCCGTGCATATGTTTACTCGTCTCTTCCTTAATTTTGCTTTGTAAATTAATGTAGTGATTATTAATGTATTGAATGCTTAAGCTTCTTGTATTCTTTTTAGTAGGTAATCGTTATGTTACCCAAAGATCGGAAGTTTACATTTTTAAGTACTAAATTTCTCTTATATAAACTGTAGATTGGTTAATTTCAAATCAAATTTAACTGTTAGACACCATTTTCTTTACTGGTAACTTAATAATACCTTTCCCTATTTGCAACTCCAATTAAATTTATTAAAATTAATGTGAAGGTCAGTTATCAAGACAATTTCAAAGATCTAAATTGTTGCAAATATGAGTGCTAAGGAGTAAAATTGTTGTTACCTGGAAGGTTTGTTGTAAGGTCTTTAGGTTTTTAACAGATACTTTTCATAATCCTGCTGAAGTATCATAGAAAATTGGAAAAAGTAGTAAAATATTCTGATTCAATCTCAATAATTGGTAGCAGTCAAACAGATATGTCATGTGTCTGCCATAATTTATTTTCATCAAAGGTATCCCTGGATTTGTTACCAAGAGTTTCTGGACCTTGTTTAAAAAAAAAGAGAACATACAATTTTGTATAATTTCGTCTAAAGAAAGCTACTACAGAGCTGTTTTGTGCTTTTTTGGCATTTCTTGCCGATTTTACTCTAAGGAGTTGATCTTGACCTTTGTAACTGGTGGCAAAAAGAAAATAGTCTTGCACCATTGTAGCCTTGTGCTAATTTTAATATAAAGTGGATTAAACCATCTAAAACTCCTGATTTTGTGTGTGAAAGGCCACTGATAACTCATTGGTAAGTGTTCTTTTTAACTATTCTTACAACTTTGGGCATGTTTTCTTAATATCTATTGCTATTCTTAATTATACAATGAAATATTGCTTTATTTATCTACCTGAAGTGTTGTCGGAGAACAGCTTTCTTAGTCTCGGTTCTTTTGTAGGCCTTTTTTTTATTGGTTAGGTTTGAAAAGTCCGATAACTGCTGCCTGGATTGTTGCTGTTAGGGCACATTCTTCGGCCAGATCCACAAAACTTGGTCCGCAGCATCAGGCCAACGAGTTGGAGTTGCTCGGCAGTCACTGAGGTGGTCAGTGACTGCCGAGCAACTCCAACATCAGCTTCTAGTTTGCTTCACAGGAATCTCAGATTTGTCTGTGTAGTGTGTTACCTCAGGAATACACCCGCTATTTAAAGCAGTTCGTAATACTATCTTTTTAATGTTGTTCCTCTATGCGGTCTATTTTTAAGCGAGCCCCGTCTAAAGTTTGAATTCTTGTGACATTCTTGCTAATTGCTAAATAGGTAACTAAATACTCCTGAAAGTTTGACCAAATCACTTCACAGGATTTAATTTAACTATAACATCTCCATTTTTAATTCCTTGCACCTAACCAACTAAACTTATTCATTTTCAATACTGAATATTGCATATTTTAATATCACCAACTCTCGATCTGGGTAACGTAATTTAACAATTTAACTTGACTCGTGATTTAACAGGTTAATTTAACTCGTAAGTTAACAACTTAACTATTGTTCTAGCGAATTTATAATCATCACTTGTGTTCTTAAAAAGGGAAAACACATCATAATTTCATAATTATATGTTTATATCGGTTTGTTTACGTTTTTCCAATACTACCACGTGAAGAAAAGAAACTGGTGGTCAACTGTCAGACGTGTCAGTTGTCGCTGGTGAGTGCGTTCGGTAATTGAACCGGAGAGCTTAAGCGTTCTTTTGGGAACACAATATTATTATTACTTTCAAATGTTCGAGCTACATTGTTGGTAATTAGGGATTTTTTTTTCTATTAGTTAAAGCCGTTAACTAGAACTGCTGCTTATAGTTGTGTTTTATTTATTTCTGGCCATTTACTTTTCACTTTTCCTGTTTTTTGTCTCTTTTCATCGTATCCAGGATTTTGCTTTGGGGCCAAAAACAGGTGGCGCTTAGTTTTTTTTATTCTCAGTTTGCCCACACCACTCTACCGCATCTGATACTGCTAGTCGGAGAGCCCAATAAAATCCTGGATTGTTGAAATAGAAAATACTAGTTGTAGCCACTCATAGTAATATCCGAGTATAACAAACCAACGAGTAGCGACATAAAGCGTCGGCACCTTTGATGTTCAAGGGACCGATTCCGGCAGAGCCGATGACAGTTGGACACCATATTTGTAAACTGCTCAAACCATGAAGTGGCTCGAAAGGAAGCGACTCTGTGACTACACGATAAAAAACTTGAAGTGGAAAATATGCTCAAGTTTCATATTTGAATCTGACTCAGTAAAATTTAAAGCTTTTCGATAATTAGTGGTTTTCCTACTTCCTGTCACCTTTGTCGATAATAATTTCTGAAAGCTTTCATCATAAAAATATATACTACTTATATTTCTTCTACGATTTCTTGATAAAGGAATCTCAATATTTTCTTGGAATTTTATTTAAATAATTACTTTTCTTTAGTGAGGGTGCGTTGAGAGAAACCCAAACCCACGTATTTCATGATTTCATTTATCATGTTAAGAAGTTGCTGTGTCAATTTTTAACCTAAATAATAGCACTTTGAGCTTACACGCGTCTGGTTTAGAAGTTATTGAAGAGGTGTAGCAGAGGTTTTTGATAGGTAGTAGAAAAAAATATATATTGTACGACGTTTTCAGCGGTTCTCAAATAGACATTTCTTGTTATACTAGTTTCAGCAACTTCTTGTTATTATTAATAGTACTCCATTTCTTTAAATTACGATAAGTTATATTTACAAAAGTATTGGGTAAATTTTTTGAACCTTTGAAACGCGGAGGAAAATTAAAACTTGCAACAGCACAACCAAAAAGTTTTTATTAATTAACTGTTACCAGTAGGCTGATGAGTTGTTAGTCAGGTTATTGAAAGTAAATTTGCGGCGTAGATTTCGGCCGAAAAGCAACTAAAAATGTTTAATAAACAAATTTTGACATACGGGTACAACCAAAAATAAAAAATTACCATATAAAGGCAATACTAAGCCATCCCAGGGAGGGATGACTGACTATGTCCTCTATAAGGCATGGCTCGAAAAAAAAACTATTACTGACTGATGGTCTAACATTAGCAGCCTCCCTTGTTTAAGAGTAAGATAGCACCAACCCACCAACTCTTCATTCCCGCCGACCTTGTACGATCCTCCTCCGTCGCGGTACTCTATTTACACTGTTAACAGATATACTCGGTAAAAATCCTAGCAGAAGCATTTAAAGGGATAAAATTTGAACTATCTTCCCAAGCACATGAACTTCGGTTAACTTAACAGAATCTAGGACTCAATACTGACCACGTAATGCAAATGCTTTTAATTATTTATAGTGAAAGGTCGGTGTGCATTACATTTATTATTATATAATTATACCTACATATACTAATAAGACAACGAATATAATAATGCTTATAATAAATTAGTGGTTGCTATCATATAAACTATACTAAATTTAAACTTTACGGTAACAATTTACCGTTACATACCACTATTAATAAACCATACAAAAATAAATATGAGAACAATATTACTCAAATCTATGAGCACAAATTATCAATACCATATCTAGATCAAATAACTTAAAAAAAAAAATTGCTAATACCCTTTTGCTTAAAGAGAACACACACAGCTCTAAACGCTACCATTTACATACATACAATAACTTTTCATAAATCAGAGTAAATTTTTATGAAATGAAAAATGCAATAATTTTTATCAACTATACATGTGATAGGATTTTCAATTTCCGAATGCCTTTTTTATCAGAACTCTTACATTTGAGATGTCTATTATTAAATTTTAAAGAATAAAATATTTTTAGTCTTATAAATAGTTTTAATTCAAACAACTCGGGAAAATTAGAACAGGGATGGAGAAATTGTACTTTTTCAAATATATTCACGAGATAATTAGAATTTTTTTTCGCCTGTACCTACATATGTTCTCAAACTGCGAATTGAAAATACTTTCTGGTGGTGATGATAAACCACCAAAAGTACCTTTGGTTGCATCAAAAGCTTTAAAATGCGACAGAAGTTTGTCTACATCAATACTAGTAGATTCTCTGCTAAAAGCATAGCAAATGTCACATGAATGTACTTCCAGACACATTTTCATCAAATGTCCACAGACATAATAGAAAGCATTCTGTGGTGGAATGGTTTCTTTACGGTAATTTCAATCAGGCAAGCAAATTGCTGCAGTTGATGTTTCCGACTGCTTATTAATAATTTCTACCATGTCCATGGATTTTAAACTAATGAGAACATCATTTAAATTCTCCCTACAATTCATGTGATTTTAGTGGAAATAATTCTGCACAAATAATTTTCTAAAGGCACTTTGAAAACTGTATTGAAGTGGGGTTTATGCAATTGCCTCCCTGCTGCGTTACAGGATTTTCTAAACAATCTGGTTTTAAGATATTTATACCCACAGTTTAAAAGTGCTTGCCATAAACTGAGAAGACTTCTTATTGTAATAGACCAACATTTAATAATCTTGACCATTTTTGTTTATTACCTTTAAATTTGGCAAAAAATCCAGAGCTTCATTTAAAAATTCTAACTGTGAATCAGATCTGTCAAATACATTCTTAAATTTATAAGAATTATTTAATGATAAGAGATCAAAAAGATTATTAATTTTTTCCACAATTTCAATTGTTGCAAAAGCTTCATTTGGAAGTGCACCCAAACTGGCAATTGAGTGGCTCAAAAGTTGAGCGGCATAACTCACTCTCATTTTTTCAAAACTTATGGGATTAAGGTCAGAATTAGTGAGTTTGGATGCACACCTGTAGAACTGTTTTTTATCACATTATTTAATAAATGACCAAGGCGTTTTTCTACCTTAAAAGTAAAAGGTGTGCTGCCTTAAGTTAGTGCGGGTGGCCTTAATTAAATGACATGGGTCAAAAATATAGAACATATTCTGACCTCCTACCTAAAACTCTGTATTTTCAGGTATAATTCCTAAACATTTAGTCAAATCAATAAAATTTGAGCCCATGTCACTTAATATGCCTTCCGCTTTTAAATATATATCCTTTAAATTTAAAATACAATCTTCTAAAATAGTACGAAGTTTATCACCATTTGGTTGAGTGCCTACAATCGATACAAAGGATGCAGTGTTTATCCTTATCAGTAATTGTCTTAATTTTGATTTCAAGGGCCTTATATACTGATTTATTGTGTAGTCCTGGTTGACATTGCAGCTTTTCAGCATATATAGTTGGTGAAAGGTGAGGAGGTAGAACACGATTATCTATTCTTAAGTTCATTGGTTAAATATCATCCAAATTCATCCATTTTGTTTCTTCATCTTTTGAAATACTAGGACCTGAAAGTGATAATGAGAATGAAGGTATTGTTGATACAGTATTAACACCAAGCATAACGCTATTTAATTACAGTCAAACAATATCATGTTAGACCCAATAAAGTGTCTGACAAATTTCAATTAGTACAACTCAGATAAAAACTGGAACTATTTATGTGACCAGTAGGTACTTTCTGTTGGGTACATGACTCATAAAACTAGGTAGTGTTTCTAGTACATATTGTTTATTGAATTAATGTGATTATAGGATGAGGTGAAATATCTGAATTTTGACTACCTATCAGGGTAATTACTGTTTCGTAACTCACTTGTAACTAATAAATCCAACCAATAAAATTATTCTACTCATGGAATTCAAAATGCTGTTGCTAAATTCAGTCATAATGATTAGACAAACAAAATAGCTGTAGCAGTTTGTGCCATTAGAAGCAATACTAATACTGTAATTTTTTTATAATCAATGAATAATTGCTATAAAGATTTACCTGGAAGGTTCTTGATTTTCTTTGGTGGTTCCTGAGATGAATCTTGACTTGTCTCAAATGCCCGTAGTAGATATTGACCAAATATTATAGGAATTGCATCAGGTACCAAGTGCTTTCTTTCCTGCAGAGGTTATCTTAGAAAAATACTTTTCCTCAAAGTGAACTTCGCATAGTCTATTTGCCATCATCTGTTTAACTGGTTTACGCAGTATATCACTTCTGATAGAAGCTTCTGCCCAGACTTTGGCACTGAAAAAAAAATCTCATTAGATTTATGATAACTGTAATTTATAAAAGTGAAAAAAAATATTTTTAACACAAACTTGGTCTTTCTGCAGTTTTTGATTAAAATACAGGGGGGCAGAGATTTTAAGCCTGTCATTATACTCAGAAAATTAAGCATTTATAACACATCGAGGCACATATTGCAGTTTTGGAATGCCAGCTAACTCCTGCAGGTGGCGTGTTTTAGAATTTGAAATCAAAATGTAAGTTGATTTAAATTAGACATCACACATTTGGCAAAACTAGAGTACCTAGAGCAGAACCCCCAAATATCAAGTGCGATGTAATTATGTTCTAAGTTTATCGATATAAACTCGTCTATGAATATCAAATTACCTATTCTTCTCTGTTACATCATTTACAAAATCCTTGAAAGAATGCAATACTTTTATCTGTGAGTGAAGGCATACTGGAATACATTTTTATTTCCAGCACCCAATATATTTTTGAGCTGAAATATATTATATTTCATATCGAATTCCAATGTCTTAGTTTTACAATAAAGGCCTAGAGTTCAAAATATTCCATTAGGTTTTCGTTGTATCCAAATAACAAAATAATCAGTTCTTATTGAAACACCCTTTATATATGTATGCTATACTTGTGCACAACAAATATTATGTTTAATAAAATAAAACAAAAAAAAACCGAAACAAATTAAAAGTTAACAAAAATCTTACAAGAAAATACGTCTCTTAAGAGGTTGGGTTATCACATAAAAGAACTAAATAATGCTGATTTACTTACGATGTTTTAGAAACAGAATCAAATATCAATTCTGCTAATTTCTATTTTGACGATAACCTGAATTTTTGTTTACGAAGATACTAACAATTTTTTTTTTAGTTATTGGGTAAGGTAAGTTTTTTTGGCAGCAAATAACTGTTCCCAACTTGATGCCTAAATACCCATAATTCCCAACTAGCTGATTTTGGGGGGGACAACTTACAATGATATTTTTCTGTCTATTATCAAAAAATCCTTAATCCTTTGTTTGTAGTAAACTCCTTTTCAGGTATGGATTATTTGTACCAACTTGAATTTTTCTAATTTCAGGCTATTATCCATTAGATAGTTAGGTAATGACAGGTAAAGATAACGTAGCAGCAATGGCTTTTATAGAACGGTAGCAGACATGGATAAACAGAAGCATAATTACTCCCAAATATTTAGTATTAACCGAATTTGTTGTTCGGAAGATTTACTGGAAATTAGGGTATGATTCAAACTAGGATATTACATCTGTGATTCAAACGGACTATAGACACGTTATGCTACTTATTTAACCAAGAAACTCATTACATTAAACAAACCGAACCGCCCTTCTATTTTTCCTTTTCCTCGCAATCGAAATCGTTGGTTAGGTCAGGTTAGGTTCTCTTTTTTTTTAGGTTACTATGAAAAATATCAAGTCTACTAAACATAAAACCCAGGCCTTACAACAAATAACTTCTACAAACTAATACAAGCCGGAATAGTTTCGTTCCTTTACAATAGAATTATTTTGCTGGAAATTGCCCATAGACCCTTCATGTGAGAACAGCATAACAAATTTTATAGGAACATACTCTAATTTAGTCTAATTCTACTTTTGAAAATTTTTACTCAATGTAGAATGTGGAGATATATGTTGTTGGATAAAAAAGAAACTTGAAACTTAGAACAGTCTAGCAATACACACTACATGTACCGAACGTCTTTTGGAATTCAATTTCTCACTTATAAATTGCACATTTTCACCATTAATACTCCTGTATCAATATTTATCTATTCTTCAAGAGCAATTATTTAACAATTAATTTACATTTCAATTTAAAAAAAAACAACCATGATATTGTGGGTTAGTAGCTATGTACTTACCGGTCATAATCTTTAGAGCAAATTTGAAGAAAGTTTTTGCATCTCCAAACCTAGTTGAACAGGCACGATATGCACAAGAAATACCCGGCATGATTATACACTTATTCAGTTTTAAAATATGGAAATTACGACACAATTCAAAACTAAAACTCACTTATCGGAATTTGTAAACATTGTAACTGACGGGCTACAACAAAAGTCAGTTTGACTGATGGACACACTATTTCGCGCTTGCGCAGAAAAATTTGGTCCCCCAGCTGTCGCTACTCGTTGGTTTGTTATACTCGGGTAATATTATAAAACATTAACGGGATAACGGCCTGGATAGTACTGAATTTAGTTGAGAAATATTAAGGGGTTATGAAAAAATTATAATAAAAATTCTAACTACAACTGAAAAATTTTATAACAAATTGGGAAATTTAAAAAGTAATATAATAGATTTAATAAAAATTATATAATAAATTGGCTACGTAACACTGGGTCATTTCTAAAGTTCACTATGGGGTAGCTGGGTTCTAACAATCCAGGGAATTCTCTTATAAGGCTAGAGGAGCTTGCTTTATTTTACCCAAAAATAAAAGTATTGGCCTCAATTTCTGCTGTTATTTAGTTTGAATTGGAAAATCTAGAACTTGTGTGATAACTGTGTACAGGGTGGCTCGAATTCGTGTCTATGTATGGGGAACTCGAAAACCGTAAGAGATACACTGTCGGTCAAATTAAGGCAAAATTGCGCATTTAGGTGCCTCACAATATGCCGTTTAGAAAGTGTTAAAATTCCGAGTATTTCCGGAGATATCCGGAAAAAAACGAAAATATTGAAAAATCGTTTTATTTTTTTCCTGGGCTTATTTAAAAACGGATTTCAAATTGAATTGCACATTTGCATTGCCACTTTTTCCGCTCTATCCAACGATGGTATCCAGTTTGATATCCGACGTTTCGTCTTCAAGGGATCATCAACTTTCTTTTTTTAAATACGAGCTTTAATTTTTTTTATCGTTTTTCAGATGGTATTGGCGTTATTAATTTGAGTATGTGTTTTTATTTTTTTTTGTTATTATTTTTTATTTTTATTATTTTTTTTTTTAATTATATATTTTGCTTCGGCGTAGTTTAAAATAACTTAAGGTAGGTACTTTTAAAATTTTTATATTGCATAAAAATATTTTATTTTGTTTTTGTATTAAGTGGAAAATTTGAGCCCTAACACAAAAAACCAAATAAAATATTTTTATAGAATATAAAAGTTTTAAAAGTACCTACCTTAAATTATTTAAAATTATGCCAAAGCAAAATATATAAAATAAAAATAATAAAAAAATAATAATAAAAATATAAAAAAAAAATTAAAATAAAAACACATACTCATATTTATAACGCCGATGCCATCTGAAAAACGATAAAAAAAATTAAAGTTCGTATTTAAAAAAAGAAAGTTGATGATGATCCCTTAAAGACGAAACGTCGGATTTAAAACTGGATATCATCATTGGATAGAGGGTAAAAAGTGGCAATGCAAAAGTGCAATTAAATTTGAAATACGTATTTAAATAAGCCCAGGAAAAAAATAAAACGATTTTTCAAAATTTCGGTTTTTTCCGGATATCTCCGTAAATACTCGGAATTTTAAAACTTTCTAAACGGCATATTGTTAGGCACTTAAATGCGCAATTTTGCCTTAATTTGACCGACAATGTATCTCTTACGGTTTTCGAGTTCCCCATACATAGACACGAATTCGAGCCACCCTGTACAGGTAGCGTAGACTACGACAGGTAATTATTTACTTATTCGATACTTGAGTTTGTACTCCATTTCTTTTATTTCCAAGTTTTTTCTTACTGTGTCCGTAATAACAATGTTAGGGCTTTGCCAACAAAAGTAAACTTGGTGGCGTCCAACCTCGACTTGGACTTTAACCTATATTGATTTAATTCCATATCCAGGTACATAATTTTGGAACTTGTTTAGTGGGAATAAAAAACATCGGACCACCCTGAGCTGAGCTAGCGTAGGTGTTTTTCAGGCGGTACTGGGAGGACTGATACGAAGACTGGTGGTGACCAAATTACAAGGTATTACATCTGAATATAGCTTATTTAATTTGTAATTCTTAATTTGATAGCAATTTGTCGGCCAGCGCCATCTGCCGAGTATATTATCTTTAAATTCCATAATAATAACGCGTCCAACTTCAAATCAGAATTTAGCAGTAGTTTTAACTGGATAACAAGCAGTAGAGAGTTATAGTTTGTTAACACACCTTATCAAAATAAAATAATATATACATAAATAACTTATATATTATACGTCAAAAATAAAACAAACTAAGCACATAATATAAAATATGCTTATTATAAACTTAATATACTTCTAAATAACAAAAAAAAAGTAGAATTAAATGAACACAAAAAACTTGAGAAATATCCATAACATAAGCAGAGTACAAATAATATCTATACCGTGATATAAGTATGAATTAAAAAAAAAAAAAATCTGAAGACTCGACGGAAGGTCAACGGCAGGAAAAAGAGAGGCAGAAAGGTACGAACCAATTCGGAAAAAATTGCCGGAACGACCTAGGCAAAAGAGCGGCAGAAAGGTACGAACCAATTCGATAAAATTTGCCGGAACGACCTAACCCGAGTGCCTAAAAAAGCATCCGCGCCTTACCTGAACGACAGATAAATTAAAACGCTATTTATTACAACGATGCTTATGTCGCCCGATGGCGACAGTGGCACTTGAGATACGGTATGTGCGTCGCCAAATGGCGACAGTGGCAGTGAACGTGTTAATATCCATTGAAAAAAATTATTGTGTTAGTACAACTAGCATTAACAAGATAACATGATGTTACGCCATCCGTACGAATCCTGAGTAATAAGCGAGGATTATATCTGCAGCTTCGGCAGATTACGAATTCTAACGGAATCCTCCATATGTATTGTAAAAATTGCGTTTCTTGATTTCATCCTCGCGCAAATTATCCACAGTTGATTTGATTTAAAATTAGTTTTAGAAATTCTACAAAAAAGATTTGAGATTATTTATATCCATTTGTTTCGGTTAAAATATTTTTCCGATGAAAATGTATAAGTGATGTTTTAACTGACCTAATTATTTAGTAGCAACATATACATACATACAGCGAAATAATTATAGAACGTATATAGCACAAATTAATTTCCAACCAATTATATATTAAACGAGCCTCCAGAGTGTGGCGTTGAAATACTTTCATGAATAGTTTATGCTATTCTCATTAGTACCAACGATAATGTTGGGAAATCCAGTGCAATAATAAATTGCCACAATTTGGAAATAATGTCGATGGATCGTAGTATTTTAGCCTTTAGCAATATGGTGGCTAAAATGTTTCGGTGATTTGAGCAATTCTATAACATGGTGTTTATTTCAAGTTTGATTGCGTGTATTCCTGCTATTAATAATACCTTTTCACCCTAAAACTAATTTTAAGTTACTATTTGAATCCTCGCGGTAACAAGAGTATCGAAGGAGCAAGATCAAAGAACGTAAAAACATCAATAAAATAGATGTCGGCACCCATCAGGTTTGTTTTGAAATTCGCTTTTCTCATAAATGTATTACTTGATATATATTCAGTTGTTTTAAAAGAGAATTTAATATTATGATTAATTTTCTACAAACACAGATGTAGAAAAACTTATTTTAGTATGTCAATTGAAGAGTGGAAATTAGAAAGGGTGTAAGTGCCAAAAAAAGTTTGGAGATAATCGAGAAATGCTAAATAAAAGTCAGAGAAATTTATTAAGGGAAGCTTTATACGCATTTAAAACGAAACAGAAAACATACTTCTTAACAAAAAATTTACAACTTTAACTTTTTATTACAAAACAAAAATGTTTAAACAAGTGAAATTAGGAAAAGGCCTAAGTGCCATAACTAATTTTGAGTAAAGAAAGATTCATAAAATATATTTTAGTAATTCTTTTGTTCTTCTAAGCCATTGTCTTCAATCTGAAGCAGCTGTTTATAGAAACTCTGATGTTCTGGATTTTGAAGATAAGGAATCGTGCTTTGAAGATATACCTTTTTATTTTCCGTCGCCTTGCTTTCTGATGGAAGCTTCATTATATTAGCCTGTCTAAGTCCAGATAAAGTTTTCCCTTTCTTTAAAACATTAACTTGCACCCCTTCTTGAATATCAGAAAATGAAGTTTTAATCTTAATAAGTGTAGGATTAAGCCGCTTCGATCGTTATCACTGTAGCTTTATTGATATTTTAATTTGGTAATGTTAATATTGACCCGCTGCTCGTTTTAGGTCCCAAAAGGCTCATGGGGGCATGCCAACTACATTAAATGGTGGACTGTACCTTGCTGATTTTACTATTGCGTGGAGGTACATATTCTTTAGTTACTTTCTTGCTTTTTTCTACTACTTTTCTGAAAACATGTCTATATATTTTGTAGGTTACTAGAGAATCTGGGTGTATTTGCATCAGGACTAAGGTACTCCTTTTCGGATTTAGCCCTTGAATAATGACCAACTTCCCTTGGAATTATGTTTATGTAGTTTGCACCACAAGACAGTCAGCTTCAGAAAATTTGGAGCAGCATGCCTGATACGTTTATTATTATAACAGGTTTTACCTATTTTCTTCTTTACAATCAGGACACGTAATTTTTATCGTTAACACCGAATGTATTCTGCAATGGTTTCTTACATAGCCGAATAAATTTTCTTTTCTATCAGGAAGAGAGTAGCATATTGTTGCTTGACGTCGCCTATTTTGCTCACCCTCGTACGAACCATGTCGCCTTCTTTGGAGATCACAAACATCATGAGCCCCATTAGGAAAGTGCTTTGTGTTTTCATATCTTGTGCACAGTACTTTTCAAAAAGAGAACGTAGGTAATATCTTTACAGCTCAACTTGCATTTGCAGGTAACCTAAACAAAATAAACAAGGTTATAACTGAAAACCAAAACATTAGGCTCGTATCTCATACCTGCTCTTTTGGATAGCTTTTTTCAAGTACCATCTTCATTTTATATGTTTTGTAAGTATGACTTTCCATTTGTTTTTAAACGACTCTGTTCACTTCTGAATGAACTACTGTGATTACTTCTCCTTTTTCTTTGGTTTTCTTCCATTATAATGTATTATTACGCAAGAAATTATCAGACAACATGCACGTACAAATGTCTAGACATTACTGAGGAACTGAGGTTGTAATTATTATTGGAATTAAGACCTTTCTAAGGAAAATGCTGGCACAAATACGATTCACATTGACGAGGGGCTCTTAAGAGGTTAGATTTTAATTTTGGCGCATAGAACCATTCATAGGACATAAAGCATGGAACATAGAACGTTTCCATGTGAAAAACTGATTTTTGGAAAAAATGGCACTTAGGCCCTTTCCAATTTCCACTCTTCAATTAGTTCGAATATACAAGTTTGCAAAATCTAAATCGGCCGAAATCCCTCGTACGCGAGATAAGTAAAACTATGTTATGTGCCCTAATGCATTTTTTTTTCATCGTGAGAAGATTTTCGCCGAGCTTTAAATTCGACAATAATAGGGTTTAACTAAGTTATTGTTTTATGACGAATACTGGAAAATATATATATTTTTTTCTATGGAATTAGTTCATCATACTATTTAGCTTGTATTTTACTGGTTTATTTAAACCGGCTGAAGTTAATTGTATTGTGGATTAAGTATAGTGAGAGAAACTTTTTCACTGATTTGCCTGTAGGTCTACTGCTGGATATCTGATCTCTGTGTCGACTTCTCGTTTGGAGATAACCGTTCTTCTCGAGAAGTGGGACTTGGGAGATGGTCGCGCCTTGTATGGTATGGTATCACAATTACCAACCACGATTAGCTAATTCTTGTCGCTAGGCGTTGGCCTTTCTCGAATTAGTTGAAAAGCGTAGCTTCGTACTGTGACGTAGTCAGGTGACACCTAAATTTTACTGAACTCCACAGGAAGCGGGTGTGGTTTTTTTTTCTGACCGCGACAACGGGAATTGTTCTGAGAAAGAACGCTCTTTTTATTATTGTTATTTGCCGATGCTAGTTTCATTTTATCTTCAATACATATCTAATATTATGAAGGAAATAGCAAATAAACTAATCTTACAGTTCACGTGTGGTATTACTGGTAATTTGCCTTGAATTAAATTAAATTTTGGTCAGTTTCATATGTGGAATTACCTTTCTAACTTTATCTTACCGTGATCGTGTTTTACATCATGAGTCATACTTTTGCTTTGCTCGCTCCGGGGGCGCAACCAACATAAACTAACTGAAACTGACCCAAAGCATGCCCAAAATCACACTTTACCTAATATACTAGCATATACTAGCTACAGATATTTCCTACAATTACGAAAAGGATCCCTAAAATCGATTATATTATGTGTTTAATTTCTTCGCGCCTAAGTGTCTCGAGCCCAACTAGCTGGCACCATAGTGCACCGGATCCTAACGGCCGCGCCTAATTGGTCACGTCCAAGTGGCCGAGTCCAAATGTCCTGGCCCAGTAATCATCTTGTCTATGTCAAATTCAAAACCTCAGCTTTCTACTGTTTTGCAATTCTTAACACCTTCTCACAGAGTGCGAGGCGGTCCCAAACAGGTGAATGGCCTGCTTCGGGTGCTGCATCGTTGAACAGGAGGAACTTCCATCCATAGAACAATCCAGACAACGTGCAAAGCACTCAAGTTAAATGAGGTACTCTGATTGACAATCACATCACGGGAAGCACCAAGGAAGGGGGACACATCAGTATATCTGTACAGGTTGCAATGTACTAATATCCCCCAAAAACATTTATTGATTCATTAATTTTTAATGTTATAATTTTATTTACTAATCATTTTAATTTTTGGATTTCTCGTTTCTGATAACGGGGGCACATCTCTTCCTCGAAACGTCATACATTTTTAAGTTTTTCAGCTTGTTTAGGGTTAGCACTTGCGGTACCAGGATGGAAGCTGCGCTATAAAGAAATTACCAAAAAAACAGTGGTGGAGAAGCATATAACAATTATTTATCTTATAAATTTTAATTATCCACAAATATATAACATATCTGCAGCGATCCCTTTGTTTTCCTACTCCGTTTTCTATTCTTCTATTCACAGTTTAAGCCACCATTTGATACATCCCTCATAACTTAAGAAAACTTTATAAGTAAGTAACTAATCAAGTTTCATGCAGTCACCAAACAAAGTTAGGCATATATGGAAACATAACTTTTACAAGTTATTTTTTTATATTTATGTGAAACACCGTCCTGCAAACTTCTCAATTTCAATTTGGTTTAAATGCTGCTTAAACTAGGAATCGGAATATTCCCGTTAAACAGTTATTTAATTTTACGTATTACTTTATGTCAGAAGTTTGTCGAGTTAACGCT
>MU191100.1:7426-38121 GCA_016904865.1 Pissodes strobi | reverse complement strand
TGCCCTCAAAGTTCGAGTTTTGACACAAATTTTCAGCACCACTTCACAAAAGCACTAGAAATATAGACAAAACACATCTGAAAATCAATTGTCGGGTGAAAATATTAACTAGGATACATTTACGTCGAACGAGAGACCTCCGTTTTGTTCCGGTCCTAATTTAAAGCGACTCATAGCCATAGCCTCATTAAACAAAATTAAATTTTACTTGTAAATATCCATCCTCCTTTTTACTGTCAACTGTCACAATAGCCAAAACAAAGATTTTTAAGAAGGCACACTGTTGCCAGACGTTTACTGTAGTTTCGTTAGCAAAATTCATTAGAAAAATGGTGCGCTATAAGCGCAGCTTATTCACTAGTCATCTTGCGGCGGCATCCTTTGATTTGGGAAAGTCAATAACCAAGTTTTGCAAATTTTAGAAGAGGGTCATGACTTAATATTGTTTTAAACGCCTGGGCATCTGAATAATACTTTTGACAGTTCGTTTAATTTAAAATATGCTTTTTCTACTACCGTGCGTAAAGTACTCACTTTACGCACTCTCTAAGATTCGTAAAATAGGCTTTTTTAATGTGCAGTGCGTATAATAAGTTATTTTACGCACTAGTGCGTAAAGTAAATCTGACATATTTTTTGACATTTAGGGCAATGCGTAAAATAATATATTTTACGCACTAGTGTATAAAATAATTTATTTTACGCACTAGTGCGTAAAGTAATTTAATAATATTTTTGTTTTTTCATATATTTTTCGGTAGTAGAAAAAATTTTGTATGCTACTCATGTGTAAAGTACCCTTTTTTGTATTCAATTTCAAATAATTTTTTTTATCAATATTCCCATTCATAAAAAAAGGTTCACTTTACACACTTGTTGCATAAATAACTATTTTATCGTCTAAAATCCGTTTAAAAACGATTTTAAAACGCACAATTGTATAAAAATCCGAAATTTCCGAACCTCTCAGGGCGATAGCCGAGGCTTCGGACGAATTTGTCATGTATTTTGAAGCGAAAATTCATTTTAAATTCAACTGTGGTACTGAACCGCTCAGGGCGCAGTGCCCGACACTCCAACTTTCTGATTTCAATAGAGTTGACTAGCTGGTAGTGAATAAGCTGTGCTATAAGTGTCTCTACTCTTTTTTTTATTTAGGTGAATGATTTTTTTATTGCAGTAGCACATCCTATATTGCTCGACGAGCGGTGTGTGTGCGAAGATGTTGATTGACACGGTTCTTGAATAGTTAGTTTGGGGAACAGATGTCCTGGGAGCATATTCGCATGTAACAGGCAAGCTGTCCATACAGCAATGCCGATCGTTTCTTCATATGTGACGTGCATGATAGCATTTAGTCAGATGCATTGATTTGTATAGGAGTGGATAAGCAATAGCCGCCTGTCGCACTATTCAAAAGTGGCAACCTATGGGCGAAAAAACAGGTTTCTGCGCATGACAAAATCGACGCAAAATGGAAAAACATAAACAAAGAAGATACCGTTTTGTCAAGCGCACTAAAACACTTGCCGTCTCAGCAGGCGTCGGTCAGGATCGAACTTGGCTTTTGTCTTTGTCGTGTTTTCGTTTTGACGGCGCGGCGTTTTGAGTTAATAATTCGAGTTCGATTCGAGGCAAAATACCCGGGATTTCCTATTGCAAGTAAGTCTAATTATTATAAGTATTACTTATTTATACCTTATTGTTTGTTTCACTATGCTAACTGGGGCCCGAATATTTGGTGAAATAATCACTTTCGAAGTCCGGGCCTGCCTATTTACCTTCACGGTGCAACAACTAGCTCCTACTAATTTTCTAATGCGCAAGTCCAAATAGAAATCTCTTTGTTTACATTTCGCGGTCGTAAATTTGCCATGTTTGGTCTAATTATTGCTTATCCACTCTTATACAAATCAATGGTCAGATGTCGTGACTGTTACATAGAATCAACAAATGTCTTCAATTATTTTAACGCTTCATGCATGGCCCTCCGCTCGCTACGGGGGCTCGGCAAACAGTAACTAACCAAGTGCTAACCAAAACTAACCCAAAATAAAAAAAAAATAAAATAAAAATTTTCGGCTAGTTTTGGTTAGCACCTGGTTAGTTTCTATTTGTTGAGCCCCCGTTTAGGTAGCGAAGCGAGCGGAGGGCCCTGCATGAAGTGTTTAAATAATTGAAGACTTATTTGTTGATTCTATGTAACAGTCACGACATCCGACTAAATGCTATCGTGCACGTCACATATGAAGAAACGTTCGGCATAGTCGAATGGACATCTTGCTTGTTACATCCGAATATGCGTCCTGGGAGTGAGTTCCACAGTGATGCAGTGCGCCAGACAAAGGAGTTCTTGTAAAGCGATGTTCTAGGTGTTTTCAGTTGTACGACGAACCGGTGCGCTCTTGCCGTCTATCGTGACTGTCTGACAGGCGTTGTCAGGGGCGGGATAAGGCGGGCCAAATCTTGGGAACATATGCCGTAAAAGTATCTGTAAAACAGGGATTTCTCGGTCACATGTTTGCGGTGTTTCAGACTATCCAACGGATCGGAATCCAGTAGCTTTAGGGTGTGCTCTGGCGTGGCACCCCAGATGTGTGAGCAATATTCTAAGCACGGTCTTATTTGCGCTTTGTAAAGCAAGAGCAACTGCTGCGGTGTATACATTTTTTGTTGCGAAATAGCGTACCAAGCTTCTGGGAGGCTGATATTGCG
Organism: Pissodes strobi; assembly: GCA_016904865.1. Lineage (NCBI taxonomy): Eukaryota > Metazoa > Arthropoda > Insecta > Coleoptera > Curculionidae > Pissodes > Pissodes strobi. The sequence continues at coordinate 35,406 of MU191100.1, read as the reverse complement.
ACGTTAGCAACGTGGTCATGTCAGGACATATTGCTGTTGACCGAGACCCCCAGTAGTCCGATTGAATGAAGATGAAGGGATGGTCGATCCTGCCATAATGATATCATTGCCCGCCGTATGGTAGTGGCTGCTTGGATGATTGTTCAATGTGCATTTGCATCCATTCATCAGAATAAAAGAGACACTCATTCGATTACACTATTCCTTTGTATGTATATATTCGTCAAATATTTCACTTCATACATGGCCCTCCGCTCGCTCCGGGGGCTTAACCAAACAAACCTAACCCAAACTAACCCAAGACATTCCCAAATGAGGAAAAACAAACTAAAAAATATTTGCATTTTCGACTGACAAATTTAATTTTTTTTTTATTTCCGGCATGCCTTGGGTTAGTTTGGGTTAGTTTTGTTTGGTTGCGCCCCCGAAGCGAGCGGAGGGTCATGCGTGAAGTGGAATATTAAATATACTTAAATAGTAAACAACACTGTTATTCCCCATAAGAAAATGTGCAACTTTTGGAAACACTGTGCCAGGCCCCCGGTGTCGGTTACTAAAATTTCATTATTTTCACGTTACAATTTCAATATTTTCACGTTACATCTGGGAAAGTCGTAGTGGAAGTTTGCCCTTCTAGGGCAATTTAGGCTCAAAACGCGGATATTTTTTCGGCTCAAATGTGGCGAATCCTCCGAATTTTTTGGCTTAAGCTACTCTATAGGACACCCCTTTTCTAGCGAAAGAAAAGAAAATTTGCAAAATCGACACATCAGACCCTTAATTTGATGATATCTTTCAAGATTTTTAACCTTTCTTATATTTTTCTTGCATTTGGTGATTATTATACGCGGTTAACTAATTTTTATATATTTCGGATAACTCTCTTAACTGAACTCTCTAAATTAAAATTTTTATTACAAAACAATTCCGAACGTTCTATAAAGAGCGTTTTGGAACATACTTGCTTCAATATTGCCTAACTTTTAATACAAAAATTGAATGCTAGAGAATTTATATGAATTAGCTACGATAAACCGTTTTTTTCCAAATTAAGCGACGTCATCAATGACGTAAATACAAAACCTTCGGGAAACGAACTCTACTTATTACTACAACATATTTATGTAATACATACAACAAATAATATCATAGAATACTATCCTTATTATAAAAATGAGATATTATTATATGACATATTTTGTACTATAAGACTGTAATATAAAAAAAACTGTAATTAATTTTAACGTCTTAAACTAATCAATATTATCAATACTAATATGGTAAGAATAACCTCGTGCGCCTATGGGAAGGCAAGATTTTTTACGTGCTAGTCCTCTACCCCCTTCAGTCGTTGTTAAGGTTCACTCGCTTGGCGCACTATACAAGATCGGGAAACACAAAAAATCGTTAAGGGAAACATGCAGAAAGTCGTAAATAATTCTCAAATTTTTCATGCTTCGGCATTTTAAGAGTTTAAATAGATATATTTTCCTTTGATGCACTATAGCAAATTAAAGGAATATGTCTGCAAATATTTTGACATAACGTTTTTTACATATACTTTGGTTTAAGTTAAGATATGTAGATTTATACATTTCATTACCTGAAATCTTATTGAAAAAGCTTTGAGTTTGAAGCCCAAAAAATGTGTCAGGATCGGAAAATGTTAACCTTTTTTGATAATTAGGGTAGATTTCGAGGCAAAATTTCACTTTCAGCACATCATCGGTGCGTATCGTTTTTGGGGTATACAAGTTGACTTATTTACATGAAATCCTATTTAAAACGATTTAAAGCTATGAAAATAAGCCAGGATCGAGGAATTTCGACATTTTTCAAGCAGCGGTTCCTGCCAATTTTACCGAAAATGTCGAGGAAAACTTTCTTTTTTAAACATTGAAGTCTATAGAAATTTGTGGTAGGTACATTTAAAATATTTGTTCATATTGCAATTATTCGCATTTTTCTCCCATTAAGTGTCCTATACAAGTTATGTAGACATCGCAGATTAAATATTATTTGCATATAAACTAGGACTTGATAAGTAAATGATATTTTTTATAAAGTTTTTGATGCTCTTTGGAATTTTCATTCGTCGTGTGATGTTGAACGAACACCTTTTTTTCTTAATTCAACAAATCGTATTATTTTGATAAAAAAATTCCAAGAAGTACATATTTTTATCGAGAACAAACTTCAGTGTTTCATAGATATCTTAATAAATTTCTTACAGCATCGTACCTTTTTCACGTAAGTTGTGTAACTCATAAAAACTGCATGGATATCATTAGTAAACATGTTTTTTTATGAGTATTTTATATTTTTATTCAGTATATTGATGAAAAAGGCTGAAATCAATTTTTATTCGCTTTTGAGATATATAAATGTCTAAACATTGCCAGAATATTAGATTGCCGCGCCGTGCTAAAAAATGTAGCTATGGTAGATATTTTACCACTTTTAAAGAAGACGGCTGTTAAACTCTTTGGTAAAAAATAGTAAAATATCTTGAAACCTAGTATTTTTATTGTTATAAGTAAAACTTTTTACCCGGAATCATTAATCATTCTTTCTTTGACCTGCTGAGAGCAATAAAAAAGGGTCTTTAAGGAGAGGGGAAATAAAGCATACGATGGTACAGTAACACAGAAATGCTCCAAAAATATATCCAAATTTACCTTATATTAACTACACTAATTTTAGGCAATTATTTAACTATTTTCCTTCACAGTGTAGGTAATAAAGAAACGGTATGCTATAAATTTCGTTAAGTACTCCTCTAAAACCCAAACCATTAAGACTGACACATTGTAATATACGTTAAACAATTAAATTTCATGCACGAATATGTGGGAAAACATTTATTTCTGTAGTTCTTGGACACTTGCAAATAAAAGATGTACAATTGGAATACCATTTTTCATTAAGAATGCCCTCAAGGCCCGTATGTTATCCGACAGATGTTCATACAGTTCAAACATACGGCATTTATTTTGATGCTAGTCGCTGTATTCTGCAAAAGGTTCAATCAATCAATTTTATTGGATTATTCGAGGAACATCAATTAGTTTTGTGTTAAAATAAATTGCTTAAACGTGAAGTTATTTGACATATCTCAAGAACTAAAATAGATATTTGAATGCGGTGTCATCCTGTTAGAGTGTATTTCACATCCTATCGGCTCAAAGTGTTGAGTCAAAAAAAGGTTGAAAATATTTTTTTTTATTTTAGTTTTTAATATACTATATAATTAAAAATTGAGTTAGTAGACTGAAAACCCGGATTGAAGGTTTCTTGGTACGTGTTTATTTTTATATTTTTTTTTGAGAAAATGGCGAACTTCTGCAATTTTCACCTTATATAATTTCGGTCTTTCTTACTACAGACGTTTTTTCAGGCAAAATGCCTCTATTACTCCTTAAAAAATTATTTATTTTATCATTGTAATTTAATTCGTTTTTTTTTTAATATCATCCTACTTCTTAATACTTTTTTAGTATATTGAAGTCTTCCTAAATTTAAATTTAGTTGCATATTTGCAGAACTTTTTTGTAGCGCTTTACACAGTGCGCATATTCTTCAATCTTCTGACAATTTTGGAGGAAATTCAGGTGAAAAAATTGCTATAACTAAATGGTCAAAAAATTAAACAACCTTGTGATATTTTATGTTCAGTTTCATAATTTACGCTTAAATTTGAATAGAGGAGACTCTAATATGAAAATCTTAATTGGAAAAAATTTGTATTAACATTTTTACTTTTTATGCAATAAAGTAAAATATCCTCTTTGTCTATAAAAATATTGTCTTCAATGAACACTACAGATATAAAAGGTGCTAATGGAAGTAGTCTCTCATTTTAATTTTTTCGAAACATTATGTCTAAAGAGAACAAATATCATAAAAACCTCAAGCTTCTTTTTCACTATTGGCCTGGTAATTGTGTAAATCTCTTTACAAATAACAAAAAAAAAACGGTGTGTGCTTAAGACCACGCAACAGAAGTGAACACTTCAGTAAAGCGATATTTAAAACTAAATAAAATTAAAAAAAAGTCTGATGGCATGCTAAGTGAGCACTGTGCGTTAATAGTATATTATTCCATGAGCATTTAATGGTGACTATTAAGACACGAGCATGAGAGTTACGCTGCGAGCACAAGGCGAGTGTCGTAACGAATGCGAGACGAATACTCTATGTTTTCTACGACCAGTCGTAATAATGAAAAATAATCTTTAATTTTTTAAATTTACTAAGTAAATTGCATATGAACTGTCAAGATTAATAAATTTTAAATCTGTCATGATCAAGGCTGTCTTTGATATTGACCGAGTATCACAGCACTGTGATGTTGAATTTGTGATTGATTATAACTCAGTTTAACAATGAAACGTCAATATCATAATGAGTTTCATTATGATAATGGTATAGTAAATGTCTAATAAATCAATTAAAGTATAGGAGTAGAAAAAAGTGAATAATCCAAAAAATTCTTTAAATGCCTTATATCCCTTGTTAGTGTCGAAACTTGAAATGGCTAAAAGTTTGAATTCAACTAGCTCACCCTGCATCATATTTTGCTAAGTAGGCTCTTGCACGACTTTGGAAGTAGATTCTTGTCCAGAATATATCGAATTTTGCTTGTGGGCTTATTCAAATAAAATCTTATACAATCCAATTCACATGTAATTTTCGTGGCCATAATAGCGATGCGCTGCTTGGTATGTTTGCTATAGTTGTGTGAAATGCGATTCTTGCTAAGCATTAATAACAGTTGTACCACGACCAGTTAATTTTCCTGTCGATTTTGAGAAAATTTTTCGTGACTTAGTTTCGAGAATTTTGCAGAATAAAAAGCAGGGCATGTTTAATCTTTTGGCACATTAGGTTCGGCCGTAGAGCCCAGTGGCAAGCGAGTAGTGCTTCGGTCTCGGTCTCGTCGAGAGTCTCGTGCACTTCAAAGCATATAAAATGCATCCGTAAGTCAATCTTCCCGACCAGTGTTACGAACCTTTTAAATTAGTGATGGGCATAACCGAATTATTTTGATAACCGAATTAATTGTATTCAAATAATATTAATAACCGAATGATTATTTGAATAATCATTCGAATACATTCAGGTTAGCGATCGCAGCCGGTTAGGAAGGAGGTTCAGCGTCATCGGTATCTTATTCGTAATTGTCTTATTAAGCATGGCTTAATAATTAAGTAAATAACAATAGAATACGAATAAATATTTGATTACGCAATATTATTGAACAAAATATAATAAACAGCATTTTACGTTTTTCAATCAAAAATATTTAAATTCCAAAATATGATTCTTGGATGTCTTGATTACATGTAATGAACATAATTATTAAAAATCTATTTTGCGAAAAAGTATTTCTCTCTGGCGATGTATTTATAGTACTATAATAATATTAATAACTAATAGTACATATTATATTGTTATAGTTATATTACGACTTATGTATGCTCCTACATTCTAAATTCCAATATATAACCTTAAAACTAAACAAACATTAGGTGATAATTGGTGTTATGTATTGGAAAGCAGGCTGTATTCATTACGAAGAAGTGTATGAAAGAAATAAGAAATATGTGGGGTGGGGTGGGGCTGCTTGTTAATCACAATAAAAATCGGCCGGCCGGATCAAAAGCGACCGCCTTTTATCTTGATTCTTTGAAGATGTCAACAAATTGCTGTATTTGCACTTTTTTATGTTAGGTAGGCAATAAAAGTAAATTATGTAATCTTAACTTAATATTCGCTAATTTTCAACCCCCAAGTTCGGCTTCCACATTCCACAATTCCACATCCTACCGGTACATTTGAAATTTTAAAACTCATCCTTTATTCGAGCTAAAACATCGAAACTTGCTTCATAACTCATAACTAAATTAAAACCGCTCCTTGCTCGTTGATCATTCGACGGATCGTGTTCGCATTTGAATTCGTACGACGTATCAGGTTCAGGTTATTTGCATTCGAATACTTGTGGAATGAAAACCGAATAATACAGGTTATTTTAATAACCGGATAACAGGTTATTTTTCATTCGAATAAGCCCATCACTACTTTAAATACAAAATTTCCCTCTACACGGAAAAAATGTTTCATATGTTGAAAAACCTTCCCTCGATCCGTATTATAAATTCGACCTATTTTTAGGATATTACCACGTTAATGAATAATAAATAATTAGATTATTTGTTTTTTTTTTAGATAAATAATTACGTTGGGGTTTGGAACCTTCGACAACATGCACTAAAACAGAGTTTTATCCACAATACCGAAACAGAATATTTGCACTCGACGCGCGTTTCGCTAACCATGTTAGCATCATCAGGAGATGATTAAAACTAGAGTGCAAATATTCTGTTTCAGTATTGTGGATAAAACTCTGTTTTAGTATTAGATAAATAATTGTAATAACCTCACAAAGGGTCGAATTTTTTTAAGCAAAATTAATGTAAACAACGATGTCTGAAACGTGAATAAAAGAACTGAATTACACAATTAACATAAATTTAGTATACCTAAATGTGATTTGGTTAATAATGGATAATAAAGTTGGGTACACTGAAAATTTACATAGATAGCATAGATATCCAGGAAGATAACAATGATGGGACAATAAATGTAAGTTGTATGCGTGTAATTATTCAAATAATTGAAATTTTATAAATTAAATTATTTTAGGTAATATTATCAACACAAGAGTTTGTTGATAACTGGAACCAATTCAGCATTGCCGAACGATCCGGAACAATCAACTTCATCAGTTAAGCAAGCTTTAAATAACTATGGGAATATTATACCTTTCAAACTACTTAGGCGTATTCCAACTGAAAACAGCGAGTCGGATTTTGATAGTGACGATAGTGTAAAGGATAAAAATTACAACCCTTTAGAAGAAAGTGCAGACTAGGAATTAGAATTATCAGATCAAGATAACCTTAGCGATGGTACAAAGAATGTCAATGTAAAAAACAAGCTAGAACAAAACCGAGCTACCCTTAGGTTGCCTAGAGAAAAAGCTAACCAGAAAAAGGAATATTAATTCAGAAGGTTGTACATGAAACATTAGAAAGAAGCGAAGAAATTTGGGGCAAGAATATATAAATTCGAAAGGAAACAGAACGACTCGTAGAGAAATGAGGGAACCTTGTCTCGAAAAGTGCAGGATTCAATGCTTATCAAAAATTAACGATAATGAAAGGAAAATATTTTTTGACTATTATTGGAAACTAGGAAGCATTGATTCTCAGAGGAGTTTTATAAATTCCCGTATGTCAGAAATAAATCCTACTTACAGAAATGCTAAAGTAGGAAGTAACCATTCTAAAAATTTTAAATACACGTTTGTTGTTAATGATGTTCCAATTCAAGTTTGTAAAACTTTTTTTAAAAATACATTGGCAATAAATAATAGAGTAATTTTCACGGTTACAAAAAAACGCGATGAAAAGAATGTGACAAGTTTTAATAAGCGAGGTAAGCACAGAAATCAAAGAAAAATATCTGAAGCTCTTAAGGATGATATACGCCATCATATCAACTCATTCCCTGTGGTTGATTCTCATTACTGTAGGGCACGTACAAAGAAGACCTATATAGATGGCAGTATAAACATTCGTACTATGTATAGATTATACGTCCAAGAATGCCAAAAAAATAAAAAGTAATTCACAAAGTTTGAAATTTATGCCAATACAGAAACAAATATCGGTTTTCACGTTCCAAAAAAAGATCAGTGCTCCCTCTGTGAAAATTATAAAAACTCGAACGAAGAAAATAAAAACAAATTAAAGCATTCATACGAAACTCATCTAGTGGAAAAGGATCTTAGCAGAGAAGAAAAGGTCATTGATTCTAAAAGCCAAGATTCAGAAGTGTATTGTTTTGATCTTCAGTTAGTTCTACCCACTCCTTCTGGTGATATTAACTCATTTTATTATAAGAGTAAGCTAAACTCATATAATTTCACGGTGTTTGACTTAAAGAAGAAATAGGGTTTTTGCTACTTGTGGCATGAGGCCAATGCGAAGAGAGGAGCCAATGAGATTGGCAGCTGCATCTTGAAGTTTATTTCCGAAAATAGGCATGAAAGATTGATTTTTTATTCCGACAACTGCATTGGATAGAATAAAATCAAATTTGTATTTTGTATGTATCTGTATTGTCTCCAAAAGTTTAATATTGAAAGTATCACTCACAAGTACCTGATAGTAGGGCATACACAAAACGAAGAAGACAGTATGCATGCGGCAATAGAAAAAGAAAAGAAGCGAGTTTTAAAAAGTGGACTGATTTATTTGCGTGCTCAATTGTCCATGGTTGTAAGGAATACAAAAAAAAAACTGGAAAACCCTATAACGTTGATGAAATAGTCACAAATGATATTTTAGATTTAAAGGGTCTTTCAAAATATTTTGGAAACAATTTTTCTATTAACGAAGAAAAAGAAAAAGTCAATTGGAGAGATGTTAAGATTATAAAAGTGGAAAAAGATTCGTCATTCACAATTCTATATAAACATTCGTATCAGCAAGGACATTTTAAAAATATTTTTATCAAAAAAATACCCGATCCCAATTTACAAAAGCTATCAATGAAATAGTAATACCACCTGCATACTCCACAGCCCCAAAAATAACCGTTAAAAAGAAAAAAAACATTTGAGGGAAATGTGCAAAGAAAATGCCATAAAAGAAGTTTATTGGCAGTTTTATCAAAATCTAGAGGCATCAGATGCAGCCAATGAAGCAGATTTATCGGGCGAAGAGTTCTAATTTTATTATTTTGCTCTTGGTTTATATAGTTCGTGTTGAATAAATTTGGTTTGTTCAATATTTCATAGTTGTTACTACAGTTTTCCCAAATTTATTCGCTGATCGTGTTCGTGTTATTGTAATAATTTTTTTCTTTAAAAGTGGGTCTAGCTCATTCTAAGCGCAATCAAGCAATAGTTTCTAAAATGTGGAATTCATTTTGTTGCATATGGTAATATTTAGGTCACTATAAAAATGATTTAAATTATATATTGCTGTTTTTTCAAAGCAATGATTTTTGAGTTGTTTCACTCTTGCATTGTGGTATCGATATATCGACATGTGTGTATAAATTAGATGGAGCTCCTGCTCATTGTACAGGGTGTCCACTTTTCGACAATTTTACGGGTTGTCTCGCTTAATTTTAAAGATAGAAGATTGTGGCTTTTACGTCATTATGCCACTTATTGAACTAAACATGCCGTCAACAAAAATTTTATAGTTTTCTTGGTTTTTGAGATACCGGGTGAATTTGAAAATTATCACTTTTGACACATCCTCCATATCTCAGTTGTCTTTTACCTTATTAGATAGCTGAAAATGTATTCTTATAGAACTTTTTCCGTGAAATCTAGTGGCGTAGCTTGTTTTTTTCATGCACCAGTCGTTTTAAAGTTATAAAGCAATGTACTTTTAAATGGACTACCCTGTAAATTAGCCTTTTTCTCAGCTTTCCAAAAATATATATAATGTAATGTTATTTAATATGAATAGCGCTGATCAAAGAAAATAAACATTTTTGGATATTATTTATTCTGAAGAAGTTTTAAAGTGATTTTGAAACATATTTTTTATTAACCCAACAATGTACCTACCTAAATATTTAACAGTATAAATAATTAATAATAATTTAAGTTTTTTATATAACATGCATTAACAACAACATAAACAGGTGTGTAGTTTAACCCATTAGGGACTGAGTTTTTCAATTTTCAAATTTTGATTGGATTTTATGTTTTTCTAGTTAATTAAGGGTTCAAATATTATAAAATATGTTTTTTTGAAACTTAAACTTTCCTCTATGGATAGTATGACCTGTACCATATATGGCACGCTAGTCCTTTGAGATACTAAATAAAACGATGATATTGCACAGAGACGAAGAAATGTATTTATTAAAAATTAAAAAAATAAATGAACATAAATCTAGTTTTCTTTATGGTAATCACCAAAACAATTAATACAGAGTCCCACGTCACACTTGCGGCATTGTGTTCTTAAGCGCTTGAGGGCATGTGGTTTCCGGCACAACGTCTTCGCTTGTTATTAGGTACGTACTCAATGAAGTGATCGACACGGTCATGTCTAATATCAGGCGTGACCCTACTATTTGCAAAACTTGTAGAAGGTCGTCCACCGGATTTTGAAAGATTCTGAAATTTTTTTAAGTATATTTGTACTATTTCTCTTCGGAATTGCAGCTGAGTTACGGATGGGTTATGTTTCCTATATAAAATCCAAGCATTTTGAATACAGCAATCAATTATCCATGTAAATATTGGCCACCACCACTTCTTGCCTCTAATTCCAATTCTGTACACGTTTATATTAGCATCCATTTGATCAGTGCCTCCCATAAACTCATTATATTTTCCAATGCAGTATGGTCTTGGAATCCCAACTCTCTTTTTTTCGGTACTTGAGTAGCGACTGACATTAGATATAGGATGAACGCCATGTATAGTTGATATAACAGTTACCACTGAATTGTCCATCCAGCGAGTTGCGACAATTTTGTGATCAGTACTCAAAGCATAATCATATGTACCACGACATGTTTTCTTCATCTGTTGGACAGACCGCAAAGGACAGCTTTTAGGTAATCGGTTCTCTCGAATGGTTCCAGTTGCCTCGTACCCATTTAGTCTCAAGTGGTAAACAATGTTCGTTGACGTAAATAAGTTATCGAAATAAATTCGATAAGGGAAATATTTGATTTCTTGAGGCATCTGTTCTAAGAGCTGCAGAAGAGGAGCTGTTGCCTTTCCAAACTTTTTTTGGTGGTCCTGATTCGAATTTGGTATATTTCCTTGATAAATCTCAAAACTAATTAGATAACCACTTTTTGAGTTCAAGCACCAGACTTTATATCCGAAGCGAATGGGTTTTCCACGAATATATTGTTTGCATCCGTGTCGCCCAAAATATTCAATCATACTTTCATCATATGCCATATTCTGTTCTGGTAAATAATTGTTCAGAAAAATCTTCTTTATTTGGTCAATTAGAGGTCTAAGCTTGGCCATTTTATCGGTTAGGTCCAATTTGGTGTTGTCTGCACAATGCAAAAACCTCATTATTTGAATTAAACGATCATTGCATTATAAACACCATTATTTCGCAAATCATCTCCAGAGTCCCAATAGCTCTTTTTTGAAGGTTTCTTATCATATCCTGATACAATAAGAATTGCTATAAAACATTTAAATTATTCTGTGCTAATCTTTGGATCTGCGCAGTTAACAAACAGCGCATATTTATTGCTTTCTTCTAAAATCAGTTGAAAGACATCATTTGTCATAAAGAGTTCAAATATTTCTAGTGCTGACATGTTTCTATATTTCGAAGAATCTACTTCGGGAAATATTTTTTGTGCTGAATCAGGCAGGTCATTATATTGGCACCACGTAATTTCTTCCGACTTAGGAATTACAAATCTGGCAAGAGGAAGAACATCTTCATCGTAGTTTTGGTCTGGATGGTTGCCATTGTTTTCACACTGGGTGAAATTTTCGTGAATTTCTTCGTCACCAAATCGCTTCCCGCTCTGTAGAACCATTTCTGCAGATGCTGCTAATTGCCGACCAGTCAAGTTATCTAGCAAACTGCCGGATTCATCCCCCGAATCTACGTCCGATTCATCTCTGTTATCGGGTGGTTTGATATATATCCGTTCTATACCGTCATTTTCAAATTCCTCCCAAAACCATTCGGATTCAAACATATCAGCAACATCTTGTATCGTAAGTCTGAAACAAGATAATCAATTGTTTAGTGTGATACAAAATTATCTTTTAATAATAAATAATAAGAAAATAATAATATAACATGTTTTGACATTATTAAAATTTTAGTAGTCTAAAGGCCTAGTGTACCATATAAGTTACACCAATCAAATCATGACCTTCAAAGACATGGCAATGAATATAACTATAACCTATAAATGTAGATGACTCATTTGACTATTCTAAAATCTAAAACTAAATAAATAATAACTCATTTCAATAATAATAATGTAAAAATCAACTTACCGTTTGTTCGAACTCATATTTTTCTCCCTTCCGCTACGTCAATAACATTTAACTTCAACTATAAAACTAAAAACCTGCTAACTATTAATTCCGTCGACATTTGACATTAGAGTAGGTACTATCCGACCTAAAAACGTTGACCCACAAGCAATTATTTGATTCAGGGGCGTTCTACGAAATTTTAAAGAATTAATTTTTTGCGGTGTCATATATGGCACGCTAGTACCTAATGGGTTAATCTGGTTTTATAGATGGGCCTCATATATGCTACAACAAGGGCTACCAGTTCTCCATTTTACATGATGCACACTTAATTCCTGGTGGGCATGGTGAGAACGTCTTAGAAATTCCCTCAGACTGCATGCACATGATAACCAACTACCACACACCTTATTCAGACATCTGCCGGTTTACTGATGGCTATAAAACCAATTTGGAGATCGGAGCTGGAGTATGGATAAACAAAACGGGCACTGAGATTTCAGTCAGTTTGTACACTTAGACTACCATATTTCAGGCAAAAAGATAGACTATTTAGCTTTGCATAAGTTGTAAGAGCAATGCTGTGTAACAGTTTTTTTGCCGATATCTTTGCAACGGAGCCTCGGATCGAAAATCTGACAAGCGATTACCCCGATCAAAAGTAGGAGGGGTGGGGGGACTATACCCACCACCACCCCAGCTCCCCGGATACCCAAAAATTATCGAAAAAATGGAAAGAAAAGTAAAAAATTGTTCGGAAAGTTAATAAACATATTATAAAAAGAAATAAGAAAAAAAATAATAAACAAAAGTTAGAGAAATGCGGTTTTCGGCGAAAAAAAGGAACGAGTAGCTACGAGGTCGGGGATGGGAAAAATTTAAAGAAAAAAAGGTTTTATCATTTTTTTTTAAACAATAGAAAAAACATTAAAAAACGTAACAAAAATTCGGAAAGTTAATAAAACCAAATAAGAAAAGAAATAATAAAAAAGGAAAACATTTTTCGGAAACTTAATAAAAGTATTATAAAACAAGAAAAATAGATTCATAAGAAAACGTAAAAAATTGTTCGGAAATTTAATAAAAGAATTATAAAATGAAATTAGAAAAAATATTATTAAAAAAAAAATTATATAGGTATGCGGTTTTTGGCGAAAAAAAAAAGTAGAAAAAAAGCAAACCCAGGGGCAAAAGTTAAGAAAAAGAAGCTTAAAAAAATAAAAACTCAATTTGCAATCTCTTTCAGAAGTTTCACTTCAGTTGTGTGCTTATAAAGATGAGGCACATAATTTTTTTATTTCTTTAGTTACTCTTTCTGCTCTATATACAACCGACTTTATTTGGTCCTCCATTTGCTCTTCTCCTTTACGCTTATTGATATTTCTTTTTCTTGTTTCTATTTTGGACTATTATTATAATTCATCATATGAATTTTCTTTTTCGCTGGGAAGTTTTAGTAATATCATTAATTTATCTGTATTTTGTATAAATTCCAATTCAAATCTATTACTAGGCGTTTTGCTTGCAGGTGTAAAATATTAATTTTTACACAAAAGATCAGAGTTTTATATACTGCAAGCTTTTTTTATTTAACAGGATCAATTTTATGAAATACTTTACTCATATAGGTTACGGTACAGGTCGGCAATCAGCTTATTAACATTTGAATAATCAGTTATGATTTCGCTATTTCGCAAAAAGCTATGATTCGATTAGAACCGAAACTTTTAGATATTCACTAAAAATTCTATTTTTTATATGTTTGTGAAATAAAATGTATATATTTTTTTGTATGATGACAGCTCGCTAAACCTTTTCAGTGCACAAGTAATTAGAGATCAACAAAACAAAAATCCGATTATATGCGAATGGTGTGAGTTTATTATGCGCAATATTGAACAAATTTAAATCGAATATAATGTTATATGTATATGTAATGCTGTTATATGATTAGTTTTGAAATCGAACAAATATGAGCTTTATGCGTTTATCAAATGAATTGTGTTTCGATCGAAAAACATGTACTTTATGATGATACAGATATATAAGAATAAATAAATATTTATATTAATATACTAATAGATAACTCTGATAATTTAGAAAAAGAAAAAAGCCATCTCAAATCTATAATTCGTACAAGTATAGATCAAAATTATTTCCAGTACAATTATGAAATATTCAAACAAATTAATTAAATAAATTAATTAAACCAATGGGCTCTCCAATTTCACCTTTATTTGTCGAGATTTTTATGGCTGATTTTGAACAGAATTTATTCAACACCAACAAATCATTAAGAAGAAATATATTTTTTTGGGGTAGATATGTGGATGACATATTTTGCATCTCTACAGAAACCAACATAAACCTAGATACCTTTTTAACATTTTTAAATTCCCTAAACAATAGAATTAAATTTACCATGGAAAAAGAATCTAACAGCATTTTAAACTTTTTGGACACAAAGATCACAAAGGCAAGAGATTTGCTTAAATTTGATATATATTTGATATATATATATATATATATATAGGAAACCTACAACAACAGATGCAATAATTCACAAAAAACTCTAACCAATCTTGGCAAGCAAAACTTTCTGCTTTTCATATCTCATCCATAGACTTTTCAGCTTTACCCTAGACTAGGCAAGTTTCCAAAAAGAAATATACATTATCAAACAGATAGCAATTAATAACGGTTATAAGATCACTTTGATTGACTTTGATAAAGAACAAACAGAAGAACATTTTAACCAAACAATTTTATAACCCGCAATTAGAATTAGAAAAGGAGCCGTTTAAATTTATCAATTATATTCCGAAAATTACAGATAAAGTTTCAAAAACATTAAATAAGTTTGGTTGTAAAACAATTCAGGTTAATAAGAATAATCTAGAGAAAAGACTAATAAACAATAAAGATAACATTGACAAACAATCTAAATCTGGGATTTACAAAATAAATTGTGTGAACTGTGCAGCTGTATACATAGGACAAACTGGTCGAAACTTAAATATTAGGACTAAAGAACACAAAAAATCGATTTTACATAATATTAAGAACTCTGGCTTTGCAAAACATTGTATCGAAAATAACCATTTTATAGATACGAATAATGTCGAACTTCTACACACCGACACAAAAAGCAAAAGGCTGAACCTTTTGGAGTACTTAGAAATCCAAAAGTCACAAAAAACAGACGTTTTAAATACGAACGACCAACTGACCTGCTCTTTCAACACCTGCGTAATTGACAGTGTAATAAAAACAAAATATCGTCAGGCGGTTTAGTAGGGTATAACAATTCAAATTTTAGTATACAGGTACTCTTGATAAAGGCCTCATCAAGCCGAAACATATGTAGAGAAAAATATCTTATTAAATTATTTTGAAGCATCTGAAAGCAGTGTCCTAATAATTATCCCTAGTATTATTATTCAACGATGTCTCACAAGGATCCTACCGCAGAAACTATTCATTGTATTTATATTCTGTTTCAAGCATTATTTATTTCGATTAGTGATTAGGCCAAAGGAAATATCGCCGCTTAGTGAGTGAATTCATGTCTGAAAGCCATTTCACACTTGTGGGTGATTACCCCAGAATCGTAACCTAAGCTGTATTTGACACGAGAGTACGTTTTCCACGTCTTGCCTATGTATATTCATACTTCAAGTTTTCCCAAAGAATTTTCTAAATTTTTGGTTAAATTTTATTTTAATATTAGGCACCTGTTTCCTGTTTTGTGCTTAGATTTTCCTTTATAATTTGTTTCCATCACTTAAATAAGGAAAGGTTTTTTTGAGTTTTTGTTTGAGTGAGTTTATGTTGTTTTTATTAAAAGAATAATAGGTATATTATTAAATGTATTGGGAAAATTACAAATGAATTCTGGAAACTGAGGTAAGTATTTCTCTTATTTGTTTATCCTATATGAAAATATCCGGTAATTTTGCAGTGCTTGATTAATTTTTGTACTTTTCGGTTTATATTTATTTCATATTTATAAATAAACTACAAATATGATCAAAAGTGCATCTAGTATGATATGTCCGGATGGCTACTTACATCATTATTTTGGAATCTTTATTGTTAACTCAGCGGTTTGAGCTTTAATTTAACCCAATGTTTTTATCTCTAACTCAAATTCAAAAACTCATGGTGTTGCAAATTTAATGAAATAGCAGTATCGTTGCTGTTGGTGTCTAAACAACTTTGCGATAGTGTTAATAAACTGACAATTATTTAGATTTGAGTGTTCCAATGGGACCGTTGATATCGTAAATTACTAGAAATATTTAAACTACTAATTAATTATAAGTCTGTCCTAAGTTTGAACTTGAACTTGAGAAATAATAAGTAAATATTCAAGTTAATTTATAAACAACGCGAGCGAATAGCGCAGGCAATTATGAACCTTAAAGTTACAATGGTCAGCAGATTTGATGATATAGTTAAGTGGGCGATCAGTCAGGCAGGCTTTTGTCCCTCGCCTATTCCGCTGGGGATGTGGTAGAGTTCTAACCATATCCTAATCTTCAGATCCAACCCAGGAAGTGCAGTTAACAGGAACGCATTTCTTGAGGGATACCTGTCTAAAAAGTACTAAAGTCTATGATAGATCTGTCAAAAATTCTAAATCAAGTGAGTTTTAAAGTGAAAGAGTTATAGTGACTTAAAGAGCTGACTGAAATTAAGATAATAATATTAACTATACCATGTAGGTTGGGAACTTCGACAAAATGCACTTCAGCACAACATTATCCACAGTACTCAGACATAATTATCACAGTCGCCGCACGTTTCTCTAACCATCCTCAATGTCGGATGTTTCGTTTTAGTAATTGTATTTCGGTATTGTAGATAAAATTGTGTTATTAGTAACATGCTATAACACTATTTAATTTTTTTATGCTTCATGAAATGAACGTTTTATAATGAATTTTCTGTCCACAAGAAAATTAATATCAATTTCTCGTGGTTTATAAAAGAAAAATTGGTTTTGACATCGCGAAATTGTAAGCATAATGCAGAAGAATCTACAGCGCCAAAATCAAAACAGGCAGAGAGTGAGCACAATGTATCTGACAGTTTCAGAGAAAAGGTAAGGGTCTTGCATATAAATATAAGATCTTTACGAAACAAAATAGAATATGTAGAAAGTTTTGTTGCTGACGAGAATATTCACGTAATGTGCATAATAGAACATTGGCTGAATCAAGCAGAAATTAATTGTTTAAATATCGATGGCTATAAAGTCGCAGCATGATATGCAAGGAATGATCAAATTGGGGTGGAACCTTAATGCTTTCCAGAAATGTTTTGGAAACCTGTGATATTTAATTTAAATCTGATTTTAAGGTAAACAAAGGTATTGAGTATTGTTGTACGTATATAAAATATTTTAATCTTTGTATTTTAGCTATGTATAGCTCATTTTGGCACCTTTTTGTCAGCTGTGGAGGGGATACTGTCTGAGTTTGAGGGAGAGATTGTACTATCAGGTGATTTTAATATCCGTTTTGGTACGCCTGAGCTGGAAACGACTCAGCTGTGTGATATGTTAAATAGTTTTTGCCTAAAGCAAATCATACATCGGGCAACTCGTGAACAATGTCTTCCTGAGCCCTGGTGCCGAAGTCATTGCCACCCACGTCATTGAAATGGATGTTTCAGACCATAAAAATCAGCTGATTGATATTTCTATAATAGATATCGAGAGTGGCTTCGAATGGCAGATGTAGACCGGTGACTCAGAGGGGTTTATTTGCTTTTCATACTATTTTAGATTCAGTAGAATGGGACTTTATCCAAACTATTGATATGAATGTTGATCAGAAGTTTGAGGTGTTTATGGGGATCTTGAAGAGGGCATATCTTGAATCATTTCCTGAAACAACTTAAAGAGTAAGATCTGATCACTCTAACAACATAAACTGGTTTAATGAAAATATCAGCAACATGCGAGAGCATTTTAAGTTCCTGAGAGAAAACATATCTAAAAAATATAACTTAATTAATAATCAACAGGTAAATGACTTTAGGGATTTTTATAGGGATGAAATACGCAAGTCCTAAATAAGGGCTAATGACACTTTGATCCGAAATTCTTCTAATCCTCCAAAATGCATCTGGGAAATCACCAATAAACATCGTGCAGCTAGTAAAAATCCCCATGACAACAACCCAGGACCTACGTCAGAAAAATTTAACTTGTTTTTTTTCAAACATTGCTAATAACATCAACAAAAACATACCTAATGTAGATGAACCTGCGGATAATTTTAATTTTCTGAACACATCAAATATTGGGTGTTTTGACTTCCCGGGGGTTACTTTTATTAAGGTTACGGGTATTATTGATCACCTAATGAAAATAAAACAGTAGAGATATATTTGGACTTAATGTAAAAATCCTCAAATCTATTAAAAATATCATAATAGTACCTCTTACAAGGTTAACAAATATTTGCATTAGAGAAAGTGTTTTTTCAAATATATTAAAGAAAGCAGTAGTAAAGCCAATCTTTAAAAAAGGGGATAAGTCAAAGCCAGACAATTACAGACCAATAACTTTTCTGCCCATTATATCAAAGGAAGTGGAAAATGTATAGCATTAAAGTTGATGGAATTTTTCGAGTCCAACAATTTGTTTTTTGAAAATCAATTCGGTTTTCGCAAGGATAAGAATACTGTTATGGGCATCTTAAATCCCTTTAGTAGTATAAATGAGGCCTTCCATAATAAGCAGTTTAAGACTGTGCTGTTCTGTGATTCGAGTAAAGCTTTTGATTGTGTTGGTCATAATGTTCTTCTGGAAAAACTCAGGAGATACAAATTATCATAGAACAGTATCAGGTTGATAGCATCCTATCTTGAGAACCGGACACACATATTGGGACCAATCCTTTTTCTGGTATACATCAACGATTTACCAGCCTCAAAAAAGATCTACACTCTCTTTGCTGATGACACAACTGTGTCCTTCACTGCAGATAGCTTCGAAGAATCATGGCATGGCTCAGTACAGGCTCAGGACAGATCAGAAAAGTGGTTCTACTCAAACAAATTGCTTCTTAACAAGGATAGAACAAAAAGAATTGCCTTTTCCATGCGTCGTGTTAAAGAACTGCGCCAAAGAACTAATATCCGTTTTTCCAGAATTTCTTCTCTATTTTACCGAAAAGGGACTTACCCATCTTCTTGGAAAGTCGCTCGAGTGCAACCTGTTCCAAAAAAGGCAAGAAAACAACGCCCTCAAATTATCGCCCAATTACCTTGGTTCCAATAATCTTCAAAGTCATGGAACGTGTAGTCAATCAGCAACTACTCAAGTACATCGAGAACAACACAATAATCAGCGATAATTAATACGGCGTTCACAAAGAAAGATCGACAGAAGATATATTGGCCTATGTTACTCATATATGGAGTAGGGCAATTGAGAAGTACGAAGAGCCTCGAGCGATTGCATTGGATATTTTGAAGGCATTCGACAGAGTTTGGCATGACTGATTGCTCAACAAACTGCCATCCTTCGAACTGCCAGCCTTTCTCTGCAGCTGGCTTGCCAGTTTCCTTAACAACCGATCTCTGCACTTTGCGGTTGATGGACGCATCCCAGACACATTCACCATTAACGCGGGCGTGCCTCAGGGCGCAATACTTTCACCAACTTTGTTACTCATCTATACTAATAACCTGCTCACTGAAACGATTAATCCTGTTTACAGTTTTGCAGATGACAGTACCCTTGTCTCCCAATCTAGATCAGAAAAACCTTTACAAGCGACTTAGACTTATCATCGCAGACAGAAGCAGATTACAGCAAATTATCAAGACCTGGAGAAAGTTCAAACTTGGAGCGACAGAAATTTGGTTCAGTTCAATGCAGCAATGTCCGAAGCTGCCACGTTTACCAAATGGGCCAATACGTCGGGCCCTGACATCATTATAAGCCTCCCAGATGATTGGTGCGCTATTTCACAACAAAAAACCTTATACACCGCAGCAGTTGCTCTTGCCCTACAAAGCGCAAATAGGACTGTGCTTAGAATATTGCTCACACATCTGGGGTGCCGCACTAAAGCACACCCTGAAGTTGCGTCACTGCCATAAAAAAAAACTAAAGTTGCGTAATCTGGTAAAAGTCAGTCATCTCATTAAATTGTGTAAGGGGTGGATGGGGTGACTTTTAGTCTCTCATGACAGACTAGTAGTGTTGCATATTGTTAGATCAAGGATTGAGAGACTGTCAAGAGCCGTTTTGTCTAGCGTATATCGATACGAAAAGGCCCCGTATATAATCTGCCTTCGAAGTACTCTCGATCGAGAAAATAAAATAAATTGACTTTAGCGCATGAAATTAAAATGGATGGCCTTCTAATATTTTCGTAGTACGTACTGGTTTCGGATTGGCTATCAAGTTTCATCGCGCGCGCAGTTAATTATTTAGTCCTGAATAACTGGGAAATTCTATTAATTGGAGTCGCTTAATGATAATGCCCTTTTGGCTACCCTGTGTAGTTTTTTTTTGGTGGATGCCTATACATCGAAATCACAGGTTTTTATTGTTTAATTCCCTTGGATGAATTATTGAGAGGAACATGTGTTGGATATTCATTGGTGGAGCGAGTTTCCGAGCCTGCTCCTTATTGTTGGCGTCACTCTCTCTACGACCTTTGTGAGTCTAGCAGTTATATTCGACGCCGGCCGGTTGAAACTAATTTTGATTTTTACCTGTTAATGGGATTTTTCCAACCGGGTCATTTTAACAGTTTCAGTCTTTAGTTGTGCCTTATCTCTTCTTAAGTGTTGGTGTCTGAAACTGCCCTTTGTGGGATTTGAGTACTACTTTTGCAAGGTGAGTTGAGTTTTTTGTGCATTTTGTTTTCTCTCTGTGAACGCCATCATTTTGTGACGCACGTGGGCGGATTTTTAATTCCCTTTTAATTTCTTACAGAAGCCCACTTGCTCAACTCAAAGCCGTCTAGCGTTAAGCAACTGGCTACCCCTACACAGGTAAATTATTGTTTTCTTAATTCTGATTTCTCTTTTTCCTAGATGGTTGATTTTGATTACCGAGTTATAATGCTCGTCCATTAAGAGTTACGTGTGGAACCGTGAATATGTGTTCTTTCACATGGTGCTACCGTTGGGTCTACTTCTCCCGTTGGGTCTACTTCTACCGTGAGATCTATTGCTATCGTTGGTCTATTCCACCGTTGGATCCATCCAGAGTGTCCCTTGGCTACGCCTGTCTAGCGGTACTACCTGTATAGAGCCTTGCAGACCTTCGCCTGTCAAGGAAGTCTGCTTCCTACCCTGAGCAGTTCTTCCTGGAAGCTGCCTGAGAAGTTACTCAGCGGCCAAGTGAGCAATTTCCATTTTTGCGGCAAATTTGCGTAATTAACTACGATCTCTAACTTTTATTTTTTTTGGCTTTGTTTTCCAACAAAGAATAACTTTTTAACCTTTTTCTCCTTAATTAAGGTAACATTTAGTCATTCAAATTTTCTTTTAAACGAACTTTGTATTTTTGGCCAATTTTGCGTAATTTTAGTAGACTTTGCGCTATTTTTAATTGTTTTACTGCGGCCTTTGATATTTTCTTTACTGGAACAGATTGTTTATTATCTTTGTCCTACTGGTAACTTGATCGTGGAGTAAATTGCTATTCGTTAAGGTCTGTAATTAATTTCACATATCGTTTCTGCGGCAGTTATCAACGAAGCTTAACTGAACTGAATAACCATAGTTAGTTATACGGCATATGTAACGGATCATGATTCGATGACCGTGAATTAGTCTTTGATTGAATGAATATTAGAGTTGCTTCAACTATCTTAAAATATTGACGCTATTTTCTTTTATTATTATTGCCTAAAGCGTTCGTCGTAAATTACGATTGATTATTTGCGTTTGTTAAGATAAAGCGAATAATTTATCTCCTCAAGTAACTGAGTAAAGCCTATCTTTTCTCGTTGAAGAATACAGTGTAACCATAAGAATTGATTTACTGAAATTTTCTCCACTTTAATCTTTCTTTTTCCTGACCAGCTGTGATATTTCATTATTAGGTAATAAAACCATTCCTTGTTTGTTTATTCACCTGTTTTATTTAATTAAATCTTAAGTGCATCTCCAAAAAGAGATAAGTATCCTTTTCTTATCATTAGCGCTCAATAATTGAATCGTTCCTGATTATTTTTTAATAATTTTTGAATATTTGTTTATCTTGTTTATCTCTTCCATTAGTCAGTTTTGATTAATTTTTGGGTATTTGTTCTCATCGACTTTAGTTTTTTTTTGGTTAATTCGGGTACTTGCTTTATACCGACCTTTATTTTGATTAATTTTTGGGTAATTATTTTTTCCATTATTTACTGATAAATTGCCGGTCTATATATTTAATATAATTTTCTAACTTATTTTTGTTGTTTTATTGATCGATTTTCTTGATAGAGATAAATAATGAATGTTTGGTATTCATTTATTTTGTCGCGAAGCTTAAGCTAAAACGAGTTCCATACTTTGGGGTAATTCTCGCTTGTGCTCTCTAAAAGCCCGTGGCGCCTTAAATAAATCACCCACCCTTTACTCTCTGACATTTAAGCTAGGGCCTAATTTATACGCTCGGCGACAGCTCGTTTTAGCCTACGCATTGACATATTTTATTCCATTTAAAATCTAATTTGAAATTCTCAAAAATTATTTTTTTTTCTTTCGATTCGAAATTATTCAGTCCCAGATGCTTCTAAGCTGGAGTAAAGGTTTGCGCCCATTAGAAGGACAGAAAGCGCGTAATAGGACCAATCGAATGCAAATGTTTTTTTGCTTTTTACACCCACCTTTAATGTTATAAATTGTAAAAACGAACGAAACTTGAACTAATAAATGTATTTATGTGGTATATTTTGGTAAACTAAACTTACGTATTCTGTTAAAAGTCATTCTTTGCATTAAATTGTGCTAGGGGTGGCTGAGGGTGACTTTTAGTTTCTCACGACAGACTAGTCTTGCTGCATATCGTTAGATCGGGGATTGAGAGACGAATGGAATGCAAATGTCTTGTTGATTTTTGCAACCACCCCATAACATTATAAATTGAAAAGAAAACGAAACCTGATATAATGTTTGTTTATGTAGTATATTTTGGTAAACTAATCTTACGTAATATAATCTAACCCAAACTAACCGAAACTTATATCAACACAATTATCAGATTTCTCAGATCTCAAGTTTAATAAGTGTTGCATTCTGATTCGGCATTTTCAATGTCTCCCCCGGCTGCATCTTTGTTCTGTGGACAATGTGAATTTTTTGTCAATACTGCGCTCCGCATTGTTCATAATTGCTGTACATTGAAGCAATTTTATTATAAATTATTTAGACTTTAGGGCAAGTCTGAAGACGCAGGTGAAACTAATATTATCTCAGCTTAATTCAGTTTTAATCTGAGCTTCCAATTATTTACAAATTTGAATAATAGTGCAAGTCACAGTGGCGGCGCTTAGGTACACTGGGCCCCTAAGCAAATATTACATCGGGCCCCTCTCTTCTTGTATTAAAATTAAAAAAAAAAAACCTATATTTTATACTTGATAATCAGTCGTTTTATTTAAATAACTACATTTATTATATACTAATGAATCCACAGCAACAACAACAACGCAACTAAAATTGCAAAAATAAACAAAAATTATTTATTTAGTATAAACACAAATTATAACTGTTTACCTTAACTCGAAGAACCTTAACGTGATTACTGAATACTGAAGTAAAAAGAGATGGGTTTGTCAAAAATGCACAAAATGCCAACGCCATTTATTTCTTTAAATATATAACCTATCTACTAGGTACTTAAAAGTCTATTTTTCTGGCCTTACTAATGGCAAATTGTTCAACTAAATCCCGAATATTTTCTTGCTAACTCAGTTCCTTCGACGATAAAATTTTCGTATGATGAACGAAGTTTTTGCAAATTTATTTTGGTGAGACTTAATGTTTTTGCGGCTTCCCCAAGGTCTAAATTATGTTTCTGCAAAATTTTTGAAGAAAAGTTTATTTCTGATAATATTTTATGCATAAGCAGGCAATGCAAAATAAAGTTAAAGGTTTCCATATTTTTTCTCAAACTTTTGGCTTGATCGATCTCGTCTTTTTTTGAACTTTTGAGAATTATTTCGGTAAGGGATTTGATAATATCTATATAACGGAGTTTAACAGCAGTAACAGAGAGCAACCGACCTGCCCATCGAGTTGGATTTAGTTTTTTTAAAACTGTATTTGATTCACTTGTGAAACTACCCAATATGTCCCAACGATTAAGACTATTACTGAAGAAACAATAAAGAGTTTGTAAATTCGTAAAAAAACCATCGATGGGTCTACAACCGTTCACATCATCTAAAAATACTAGATTCAGATTATGAGAAGGGCAATGTACATATTCAGCATTCGGCTGAATGTTCTTAATTTTTTCTTGTACACCATTGTATATCCCACTCATTACGCTTGCACCATCGTAACCTTGGCCGTAACATTTCTTGATGTCAATATTTTTTTGATTTAATATGTCCAATACCCATTTTACCATGCCCTCAGCGGAATGATCCTTTACTGAAAAAAATCCTAAAAAAGTTTCCTTAATTTCAGTGGTCCTTCCTTGGTTAACACCTTCTAAAGTCTTCACGTTGACATATCTAATTATAATACTAAGCTGGTCAATTTTGGTGGTATCCTGCGTGATATCCATTATTAACGTGAAAAATGGTGCGTTATTAATTTCTGCTATCAAGGTATTTTCTAGCTTAAATGCGAGGCTATGAATAAGCTCATTGTGAATATCTTTACTCAAGTATTTTACACTACCTAAAATTAATTTTTTTGTCAAAGAAAATATTATTAAGAAATACAATTACAAACCTTTCGGCATCTCGACCACTTGCTTCATAATATTATCATATTTTGCCAAAAATTTAACTTGTTCCAAGAAATGTCCATGTTATTCATCAATTTCTGAAATATTTTCTCGATGTCCTCTAAGTTGTAGGGAACCCTTTGATAATGTTAAAACAATGTTGAATAGACGATCTAAAACTTGTTTCCAAAATGAAGTTTTATATCGCAAAACTTTTTCAACTTCTGAATCTATTGTCCCGTTCTTCTTCCACAAGTCATATATTTTGCATGCCTGGATATGAAAAGATGATGTGCTGTGCTGTTGAATTTTAAGACTTAAATTTTTCCATTCGCGAACCCCAGTACACCAGTGATTTTTCTTTTTTGAATATAGCCAGCATGGTTCACAGTAAGCTGAAGCCAATATTTTAGAATAACATAGATATAGACGGGGCACTATTCCATATTTAGTTTGTATGTTATAGTAGAATTCGGAAAACTTTCTGCCATCCTGTTTTGGATCCCTAGGAAATGGACCTCTGAGTCTACATGGCTGAGAGCTTATTATAGCCCTTCTATCTTCATCACTTAGGTCTCTATCTAAAAAGGTTCCCAAGTCCGTAGCAATTAATTGACTATGACTGTCGTTTACATTATTTTCAGTAGTGGCTGAAATGGAACTGTGCTGTACATCTACATGTTCTGAATTTGGTGCTTGTAATAGTTTAGTTGATGGATTTGATGTAGATGTAGATTCGATATTTGTAGGGCAAATAGCCCGTGCTTCGGTTTCAATGACTAGAGCTGCAGTTTCAATTGGTTTTTTTAAAAAAATGTCTAATTTTGGAAGTTTTTCTATTTGTAATTCCCTTTCTTTTTTAAATTTTCGTTTCAATGTACCACTTTTCGTCTTTTTTTTCTGGTTCATTTTTGATTACTTATCAACCTATCTCTATTTTGTCAACCAATTTCTATCTTAGATATACATGGAAGTACACCAAACTACGGACACGGACTACAGACTCAACGCTTATATCGCCTGCCAGCCTGCAGCGTTCTCCCTCACATTAGTTTACATATTGCGTATTTCGACGGAAACCTAAAAGCAGTATTGCCAAATAAAAAATAGTTTGAATCTTTAAATGGTTGTTTTAAAGTTTTAAGGTTGCTACAGACTATGCGTGTGTTCGCAATTCGCCAGCAACTTTTGAATTTTTCCATAGTGTGTATGGATTTATTCGTTTTTAAAGTTAGTTCATAAACGTAAACTCGTAAACAATAAGAGCCATGACACACACAGCGGGTTTTGCCGATTCGGCTGGCGAGTCGGACGTCGACTCGGCGCGTATAATATACTTTTCAAATGGGGAAAAACACACACGGCGGTGATTGACGAGTCGCTCCTTGTTAGCCGCCTCGGCACGTCATCTGATGCATGAGCCGCGCCGCGGCAAAAACAGCTGTGTGTGTCATAGTCGCCGACTCGGCAGCCGATTCGCCGAAAACCGCTGTGTGTGTCAGGGCTCTTAATTGACGTGCGTGTGTTTGTAGCGATTCCTTCTGGAGGGGAGGCCATAAATTGACGAACATCAAAGGACATGCATTAACACTAATCACTGATTTGCTACAATTCGGGCTGATTCCTGATTCATGTTTATGCGTGCAGCGTTCATCTATAACGTTCAAATTTCGCGAATCGCGAATACATGCATAAACTGGTGGGCTCTGATTTATAAATAAGTAACGAACTGCAACGAACCGGGCGAATGCGAATCGCGAATCGTGCTTTACGAATTGGGAACACACGCATAGTCTGTAGCGACCTTTAGAAGGTCGTATTTCGTATTCCAGTCCAGACCTGGATAGTGGATATTATCATTACTATACCGCTAAACTAACTATACAAAACGGCCCTTGTTTTTCAACAAGTTAAAATTGCATGTTAAAGTTGTAACGATGTTACTTAATTTTTCTTATATTTCAGAGCGTAAGCCTAATTAATTGTTGTTAAACCGTATCTTCGGTATTTGGTGTCATAGAAATACCATTCGTTTTGGTAAATTATCGTAAAAATAATATATACATTACTGTCTTACTGAAAACCGCGCGAAAATACAGGAAAACACTTTCCACAATTTGCCCAAGGTTTTCCTAGTATCAGTAGTACGCACCGTACCGGCGGCGGCGAGCCCCACTTCGCAAGTTCTGAGTACCGCGCAGGCCTCACCATATAAAACCAGTTGTACCGCAGTAGAACGTTCAGTCAGCCCGGGGTCGAGGCAGTCAACAGTCGACAGGCAGTCTAGCACCGAGCAAGCAGCATACCAGTGGGAGACAGCTCCAGACAGACCGGGAAAACCGACCGACCGAGCAGGTAAATATCCGTCGTACCGTATTCCTGGTTCGTGATCCTTTCCCTATTGGCAAGTGGAGTAATCCCGGCCATCCTGCGTTGGCAAGTGGAGTAATCCCGGCCATCCCTATTGGCAAGTGGAGTAATCCCGGCCATCCCTGCTTGGCAATCCCGGGTGGCAAGTGGAGTAATCCCGGCCATCCTGTCTTGACAAGCGGGGCATCCCTGCTTGGCAATCCCGGGTGGCAAGTGGAGTAATCCCGGCCATCCTGTCTTGGCAAGCGGAGTAATTCCGGCCTACCGTAGAAATCCCGGCCATCCCTGCTTGGCAATCCCGGGTGGCAAGTGGAGTAATCCCGGCCATCCTGTCTTGGCAAGCGGGGCATCCCTGCTTGGCAATCCCGGGTGGCAAGTGGAGTAATCCCGGCCATCCTGTCTTGGCAAGCGGAGTAATCCCGGCCATCCTGGCTTGGCAGGTGGAGTAATCCCGGCTGAGTATCCTTCCGAACTAAGTCCATCCAGGATTCGCGTCCGAGTTAGGGAACCGTTCTGCTGAACCGACCGTGTCATAGGGCTGGAGCTATTGAGAACCGTATACCGAATCGCTACCGTTTACCGTATCTACTGCCGTATTTACCGTAGGGCTTC
>MU191099.1:33443-71569 GCA_016904865.1 Pissodes strobi | reverse complement strand
CTGCAAACTGCAACTAATTTATATTTTCATTCTAGCGACGCGCTTTAGGGCTGGATATTCCCACCCGATCGTGCTAAACCAATCGAAGACCGTAATTTTCGCACGATTGGAAAGTCGGTTAGGCTATTGTCGGTTGAGGATTCCAAACCGCCGATTCTAGAATCATGGAACGTTAAACTGCCGCATGCCTTTTACATTCTTACGCGGCTTATTGCATTTTTATCCAATGGCGTGCTCAAATGCGATTAAGTCTAAAGGACGTTTTTCCAACATAGTACATAGTACACTAATACTTTTTTTATTGATTATGGTTAAAATGCAGCAATTTTCATTCTCGTCTCGTTCTGGTGCCTGTCCGTCGGAAAAGAAGAAGGTGTTTGCCTCAACTAAAAGAAAATATTCAGACTTAAGGTGGACTTTGTTTAATATTTTTGCATTTGAATAGTCTCGAGTAAATTAATTTTATATAATATATACCTTGTGTGGATAGACTGGGTCCAATACTTTTTATATTTTTTCTCTACATTATTAAAGAAGTTCCTGGGACGATTTGTTCTTGCTTTTCCTGGCATATTTTAATTTTTGGAAATGTTTTCCATTCGTTATGTTTCAATTCAACTTATCTCCTTTTTGTTTCATGAGTTTCTTTGTCTTTCCTAGAAGAAAAGGAGCTGAATAGAATGTTTAAAGTGTTTATAGTTAAAACAACTAGGTAACGAAGATATTTGAACGATTAACTTTACCTTATCTAGATTATTATTGTCTAGTGAAAATTAATTGTTGCCATATACCATCCGGAAATACCATATTATTTCGTTTACCTTTGATTTTCTTTAAAGTACCAAGGCACTCGTTGTCCTTAATTCCCTTTCTTTGTAACATTTCATTCTAGCTTTCGCGTTTGTACGTGTAACTGCCCGAAAATAAGTATATGCCTAACTACGAATTAAAATTCATTTACTATTTAAATCGCACTCGTCATCCTGTCAATTTTTTTAACAGCATCGAGATGATGAGATTTGGTTTGTTCAATAAATTTCAAAATAAAAGATCAAAAAATTATAAAAATAATATCGTATATTGCCGGAGTACCTAGTACACTAATACTTCTTTCATTGATTGTGGTTAAAAAGCAGCAATTTTCATTCTAGTCTCGTTCTGGTGACTGTCCTTCGGAAAAGAAGAAAGTGGTCACACAGGTGTTTGCCTCAACTTAAAGTAAATATGTAGAATTAAGGTGGTTTCAGGAGAATAAACTCCAATTGTGTTTCGAGGGCCTCTCGTCAGTAACGTGACTTTGTTTAATATTTTTGCACTTGAATAATCTCGAGTTAATTAATTTTATATAATATAAATCTTATGTGGATAGACTAATTTAGATCCTGGGACGGTTTGTTCTTACCATTCCTGGTATATTTTAATTTTTGGAAATGTCTTTCATTCATCGTGTTTCAATTCAACCTTTCTCCTTTCTGTTATATCAGTTTTTTTAGCTTCCTTAGAAGAAAGGGGGCCGAATAGAATGCTTAAAGTGTAAAAAGGAATTGAAAACAACCTTGCAAAGATGCACGCACCGGCCATATTTGAACGATTAACTTTACTGTATCTAGATTGTTATTGCCTAGTGAAAGTTAATTGTGGCCATATACCATCATAAAGTACAATATTATTTAGTTTTTCGTTGGTTTTCTTTATTGTAACATTCGTTTTCTTTAATCGTCATCTTGAGTTGACGTTTCACTTTAGGGTTGGTTGTTGACGCTTCTTTCTTAAAATTGCCTGGAGAGCTAGCCTTTAAATCGTTGATTTGTATTTTTTCTCTGAACAGGGTAGATAGAGGTTCAGACCATTTGTTTGATGTACAATAATCCGAAAGCAAGTTATTAATTTTTATATAAATGTTTATTTTTCGTAAGCTTCTACTAGAATATTAACAAGTCGCAAATATTAAATATTTTATTGATAAATAATATGGATGTTTTCTTTGTTTCTTCAAATGTAACACACTAGCTAGCCATCAATATGGTTTCCATGAATCGGCACATTTCTTTTTTGTAATAACTAAGGTCAATAATATCTATAGCATTTTAAAATTAGCTAAGGAAATTGCGTGGAAATAACTAATTAAAATATTTTTTAAGTTTACCAGCATGTGAACGGATGAGCTTATGTCTGCTTAAACGTATTAATTGTTTTCTAAACACATCTAATTAACTGTAACGCCTATTACTGGTACAATCACCGTATCAAAGGACAGAACGATTATCCACACATCGATTGCAAAAACATGTCCAAATGTGTTACACTGACCTCTCTGTAGAGCATATTACTAGTTGAAGGTACTGTATGTTTTCACGGTACTGTATTTGTTGCAATCTATGCAACACTTGATGAATGTATGAAGTGTATAATATTGTCATCCGGTTCAAAAATTGCCATAGATCATGAATATTATCAGACAAGGCGCTACGTACAAATTTTAAGAGTTTATTTCTTGTAAAACTTTTCTGTTTTAAATATTTTGTAATATATCGCATAGGCACATTATTAATATATTGTATAAGCTGAAATATGTATGCCTATCAACTAAGTTGAGCTTTAGAACCTTCGGTAGAATGAATTAAAGCCTTACCCACACTGGACGCGTATTTGTTAACCATATTAGCATCATCAGGAGGTGATATAAAGGGATTCAATATTGTATATAAAAGTATATTGCCTATATTCTAGCATGTTTAACAAATTATAAATTAGAAATGCCAAAGAAGTGAGTAGTCCAGACTGATTTTTTTTTTTAGTAGTCCATTACCTATAATTTAATAAGTTAATCGGCTGAGATTTAAAACAAAATGATTTCTTCATATGAGAGTTTAGAGGAAAAACATCATTCTTGTAGCCTTGTCCTTCTGCTTTAATTCGTGTTACTAATATTTAGTTGTTCGATTATTGTTACCTTTTGAATGTGTCAAAGACAAATCTGTAAAAGTCACAGCTTATCCGTAACTTTTCAATGAATTGACTACAGCATCCTTAAGGTTAGCAGAATACAACATTAACAAAATAATTTCTTCAAATGAGAGTTTAGAGAAAAAACATCATCTTGTAGCCTTATCCTTCTGCTTTAATTCGTGTTACTAATATTTGCTTGTCCGATTATTGTTACCTTTTGAATTTGCCAAAGACAAATCTATAAAAGTCACAGCTTATCCGTGCCTTGTCAATGAATTATTGACCACAGCATCCCTAAGGTTAGCAGAATACAACATTAATGGCATCCCCGAACCTCAATGGCATTTAGAACTAAGACGTGAAACTCTTAGGGCTTAGATATTCAGAGAGTTTGACGCCAGCTTCGATAATGGAATGAATCTAGTTAAGATATCAAATTGGAAGATAATGATTGGCAATAAGGCGTAAGGGTTTCTAGTGACGCGTCAGTACCAGTGATTTTGTAAGATTGTTTATTTCATTAGAAAGAAGATGGCTTATAAAACAAAAATATTATTGGATGTACCATATTTCATGCGAAAAAAGACAAGCAAATTTTCAGATTTGAAACTGATTTCACCAAGGCACGACATATATTATTAGATGAAGATAAAAACTGGGAGGAATCTGCGGAAAACGAGAACCCCAACTAACCTGTTAAATAACACATCTTTTTCTTCCTCTTGCTTTAACTCCTTATAAAGGGTTGGTATGAGACCGCTGCAAGGCACGACTACCTCCGGGCTTAGCCAGTGGATGGGTCAACCCTCCTTGCTGGGTTACATCCTTGTTGGACGGTGGTGATGAATGTGACCTTGTCCGGTTCTATGACTGATGAATGTGACCTTGTCTGGTTCTAAACCATGTCACGACAACCGAAATTTACATAAAACTGACAATTTTTCAAGGCGGAACTAGTTAATTCTGCGAGGAGGTTCACTCGGTGAGATTATAACCATTTTCTGTCAGATTCCTTGGGGGTCTATCTCACAGTTCGCCACCTGGCTACGCTTCACGTGCAAAGAAAAATTTCCCTCTAATTAGGAATCACTATTCCCCAAATGACTTATCCCTCATATCCACTAGCGCGCTACTACTTTCCAGAATCCCCCTTGAGGACTAGACCACGTTTTCCAAGCGAAAATCTACCACTACCCGTGCCGCTTTTCCAACGTGGTCACTTCTCCGAATGCAGACCACCAATTCTACCATGTACATTTAAAAAAGCTCTTTTTCTGTCATTGGCGGCAATAAACCGTTTTCGCGGAGACGATGATGTCAGATGTCAGATTTCTTTTTGAGGCGGTTGTCGTAGTTTAATGTCCAGTACTTCTCCAGTTGATATTTCAAACTTGATTCAGTTGATTCAGTTTGGGATCTAGCGCATTCGAAATTTCAAAACATACAGACATAAAAATGTTAGTTTATCATAATAGGTGTATAAGTGGGTATAAGAGGAAAACAGGACTTTGCGAAAAATCGTGCGTTAAAAAATATTCGGGATAGTTTTGGTACTGTCATCGGTCGTTACACTATATACATCCACTCTAAATAATTTTGATATCTTAATTCCTTCTAATACTACTACAATATTGACAATTTTTACAAAAAGAGTACCGGATAAAGATTCAAGCCATTATGAGTTAGCACAAAGATCTCGGCGAAACAATGTTTACGCGATGCACAAGTCGAGGAAAAATTAATTTCGGTGGGATTGGGTTGATTTTGGTTAGTTTGGGCTAGCTTGGTCAAAATCATTTCAGTGAATTAGAGAGTTGGCTTTGGTTAGATTGGATTAGTTTTGGCTCACTCAAGTCAGCATGAGCTAACCCGTAAGAGTTGGGCGCGGAGGGTAATAGATGAAGTGGTTTAATATTTGCACAACAGTGCCTTTTCTTCTTCGCAAATTTCGAGGTGTTTCAAATTCTTTCAGTTTCTTTTGCTCCTTATCAGCAAATAACAGAAGATATGCAATGTTTGACAATTTAAAGCGCCAGAATGTTTTCCTGGATTTGGCTAAAAAAAGAAAATTTTCAAGACCAAGGGGCTCGAATATCACATGACTCTCGCGCAATAATCTAATTCTAAGGGAAACGCAAACAGAGGATGAATTTTGAAAGAATTTTCAAAGCAAGAAGAAATAGGTTATGATAAAATGGAGTACAGAAACAAGTTAAGATTTTCTTACACCAAATTAAGAAGGAATCAACCCTCGACACCTTTAAGAAAAACTCTGACATTTCCAAAATTTGATGGGAAGTCAAAAACCAGGTGAACTTCTTGGTCTAATTTATAAACCTTAATGAGAATTTAAACATCTCATTGGAAGATCAATACGATCATCTGCTTCAAGCTAGAGTGGAAGGATCTCTCAACCAAGTCTGGTTGAGAGATTTCCATCTTCAGATCCAAACCAAGGCACATATGCCGTGTCCAAACTATCACCAAGTCATTGATCAAATACAAGGCAGGTTTGCCAGGATGATAGAAGAGTAAATAAGGGAGTAGTTTGGTCTTGCCCTTACTCAGCAATCTAACGACTCAGGTATTTCTTTATCTAGGGATCTGACTTAGAGCATGAGAGTCATTGGGAGTAGGAAAACAAACAAGTAGCAGTAGAGCCAATTTTACCTGCAGATTTAAAACAAATTTGAGAAAGACAAAGGTCAACAAGTAGAAGTTCTGATGATGGTATACAAGAATTATTAAATTTTATTAATGGAGATGTAGAAGCGTAAGAACATTCAAATCTTGCCAAGTATAATTAAAGAAGGGGAAGATTCTGATAAAATAGAGAGTAGATACAAGGATAAACCTTTCAGATGGGCAGTTCCAGAAAAGGGAGAATTATCAACTTAGTCTGTACTTTTTCTGCCAGGCAAGATTGTAAAACAGCTCAAGCATGAAGAAGATATTAGGTTTTGCTTGTTTTAAGTTAAAGCAATCGTTTAGAAGTTGCAAATAGATTGGACATCACTGAAGGCTGAATTTTTGGCGAGTTTTGTTAAACCTTTCGATCCTATCGAGTTATTTTCAAAAGTGGGAAACGTAATGCATAGAAAAAAACACCATTAATTGATGAGATGCTCCATTCAAAGCGAATGATATAAAATCTTCCAAAAAATAGAAAAAAGTATGTGTACCATGCCACAAGAGATATTTTGTAAACGTTCGGCGCTATTTCCCTTTGGACATCACACTGGACTAACTCACACTGAAGCATCAAGTCTTATCATGGAAGCCAAAAGCTGGATTAACTTCTGGGTCCAACTTATAAAACTTGATGAGAATTGAAATATTACATTAGACGATAAATTCGATCATCTTCACGTTAGACTGGAGGGATCACCAACACGAAGCCTGGTCGAAAGATTTCCACCATCAGATCCGACTCTGAGCATGAGAATCATTGAAAGTAGGAAGAGACAAATATGTAGCAGTAGAGCCTGTCTTACCCATTGATTTAAACACTAGTAGAGTCTATCTTACCTATAGATTCAATACAAATTTGAGAATGACGAACGTCGGCAAGTAGAAATTGTGGTGATTATATACAAAAATTGTTATTTTTGGGAAGTAGAAGCATAAGGGCATTCAAATCTGATTACGTATAGTTTTGCTTAATAAAAGGAATGATTCTGATAAAAGAGAGAGTAGATGCAAGGATAAAACCTTCAGGCGGGCAGTTCCAGAAACGAGAGAATTAGCAGCTTAGGTATACACACTTAATTCTAAATTATTTATGACCACAAACGAGAGGGTGGTAATTAACTTTATAATTGACCACTTTAATGAGCAGACTGTATTAACATAGGTAGGTGAGATTGTATTCATAGGGTGCGAATTGAAACATGTATTTTAGGTATTTAGGCTTTTTAATAATACCCGATTTAATTTGCATTAAATATGATCAATATATTAAATGTTTTCTAACTACTTTCAAACATTCATCCTTTCACACATAAAACTAAATTCTTTACATTAGGTTAACTATTAGTAAGTATCTAAGAAAATTTTTCATTATTTGAATTTAACTCGAACTTCCTTTCTTTACTGAATTTAATCAACTTTCTTGTATTTAAACTAACTGCTTTTCCGTTCACACAAAATACTTTGTTACTTTTCTTCTTCTGCAATTCTCTTAACTCAACTTCACCAGGGATAAAAATAAGTCTTTCAACATTTAATTCGAATCCCGAGTACAGGAACAGATTTGTCTTACTTCTTAGCTTACTACAATTTTCTAGCCGCCATTTTACCTTCTTCAATCGGCAACAACAGAAGAGATGGTACCGCGTTTTGTTCTTGAAAAAATGCGTAAAAACGCCCAAAAGGGGAACAGAGTACAGGAGACATTTTATAAATAACTGTGCAAACAAATGAGAAAATGACTAAATATCTTGGCGTCGAACAGGGCTAAGACTTGGTAGATGTTCTTTGCGCCAAAACATAAGTAAGGTAGCAACAAATGCTGATGCGAGTGTCTGTCAGGCACTAAAATCTAATTTCTGCAGAAGTGGATACAAAAGCATGATGCATTTGAGAGGGTAGAAACATCTTCTTTCTTTATTTGACATATTGTTGTTTACACAACATTGACGGAGACAAAGATAAATTAAATTGAAAACGATCAAAACATTTTCCTTGACGAAGAGTGACAACTTGCTTTCCAGCGATTGTTTCACATAATGGAATCTATTCTAACGACAATCTAAGTTCGGACTAAGGAGTAACTGAAATGCAATGTTTTGAATGCACAAATTGCTGTTTACCAGGGTTAAAATAAATTTGTTAGGGTTTTAATTATAGCTTAATCAACTACTTACATAGAGGGTGTTATCACCAAATTGAAAAACGATAAGTAATGCACATATTGGGGTGTTTCCCCAACACAGCCCAAATCATGTCTTTGTATCAGAAAATAGATATTCTAATAAAGACGAAGTTATTGTTTTTCTTCGTTTAGAAGTTGTTTTCGATCCTATCGAGTGATTTTGAAAAGCCGTAAATGGGAAAAACAACGCATAGAAAGAAACACACCATTAATTGATGAGATGCTCCATTCAAAGCGGACGATGCCAAATCTTCAAAAAAATAGAGATAGCGACGAACCGTTCTCCGTGATCGTTGTTTGCTATTTTTGTGCAACATGCAATGAGTTCGTGAGACGGAGGTATCGAGTTGATCGTGCCTGTGATACCCACGTATGTGGCATCATGCATGCTACAAAAGAGACTTTGTAAACGACGGCGCTGTTTTCCTTCGGACATCACACTGAACTCACTCACACTGAAGCGTCAAGTCTTATCACCGATGGTCACGCTCTACATACTTCTCTCAAGACGCTTTTCGGTCCCCTACATATATTTCATCATCATCATCATCAATCAGCCCCTTTCCGTCCATTGTTGGACTTACGCCTCCCCCATTGTTTTCCAATCCCTTCTATTGTGAGCCGTCTGGATCCAGTCGCTACAAGTTCTCTTTATGTCCTCGGTCTATCGTGTCGGTGGTCTACCTCTGCTGCGTTTGTCTGTACGAGGCCTCCATTCGAGTAGTCTTTTAGTCCATCTATCATCCTGCATTCGAGCCACATGACCAGCCCAGTTCCACTTCAGTTTAGCTATGGATATAATAACATCATTAACGCCAGTTCTTCTGCGTAGATCCTCATTTCGTATGAGATATTTCAGGGTCACACCAAGCATCAGCCTCTCCATTTTTTCTGCGTTACTTTGAGCTTCTTAGCAATTGTGGTTGTTAACGTTGAAGCTTCGGAGCAATACGTCATAACGGGCAGCACGTATTGGTTAAAAGATTTTCTTTTTAAAGTGATTGAAATGTCGCTCTTTAGTATATGCCTCAGATTCCCAAATGCTGCCCATAAGAGGGGGGCGATTCTTCTTTCCATTTCATGCATTTGGTTATCTCTGCAAATGCGTATTTTATGGCCGAGGTATATATAACTATCCAACAGCTGAATTTCGTTCGTACCAATGTTTATATTACCACTGGGAACAAGGTTTGTCATAAATTTTGTTTTTAACATGTTGATATTCAGGCCAACTCTCGCGCACACCTCCTGTAGGTCCCGCAGCATCAGGCTTATGTCTCCGAGGCTATCCGGAATCAATACTATATCATCCGCAAAGCGTAGATTAGTTAGCTTTTTCCATCGATATTTAAGCCTCTTTGGTCCCAATCGAGTTTCTTGCATGAGCTTTTCATAACTGTGATGAACAACTTGAGGGACAACGTATCGCCTTGCCTTACACCTCGGCCAGTGGGTATGCGGTTGGTATTTTCATGTAGCTTTACCGTCATTGTTGCAATTTTGTAGATATTATGGATAAGTTTAGTGTATCGGTAATCAATTCTGCATTCCTGGAGTGCCCCCAAAACCGCATCCAATTCAACGGTGTCGAAAGCCTTGTGAAAGTCGACAAAAGCCAGGGCCAGAGGCCTATTACATTTGATTCTTTTCTCAACCAATGCTTTAGTGCTCTGTGAATGGGCATTAGTGCCAAAGTCCACAGAAACCCGCCTGTTCGACTAGTTGAAAAAAGTCGAGCTTGTTCTCTACTCGGGCTTATTGGTCTGTAGTTTTCCAATTCCGCAATATCTCCTTTTTTATGTAATAGGATCACCATGGAATTGTGCCATTTTTCTGGAATTGTGCTATTAAAGAGACAGAGCTTGAAGAGAGCTTTTAGTTTTTGGAGTAAGCGTTAGTCGCCTATTTTCACTGCGTCAGAGAGTGCATTATCTTCACCTGGTGCTTTGTTGTTTTTGGTTTTTTTTTTCAGAGCCAGACATATATGTTATTCCACATAAACCTTCCTTAACCTTTACCACTCCTAGGGGAATAAAGTTCTCGGCCAATATCTACCTCTATTTGATTAAAAACAATAATTATTCGCAATTTATTAGGTATAGACGTCATATTCTGCTAATTAATTTGGCTGGTCTATTTACTTATGCTTATTTCATATTAAGCCACCCAATTCGCTCTTCCGCCCGCTGATAAATATCCAATTACGGTAAACGAGTACCTTCGTCAAAAGCATTTATCGATCGCATGTAATATTTGTAACTATATTTGGTGACTCTTCATAAAGATGATTCGCGAACGACATATTGATTAGCGGAAAATCTGCATTAAAAAATAATAATTGGTTTGCCTTGTTCACCTTGAATTTTAAACCAGCGTAATAATTGTTAGCTTTCATGTTCCAGAAATCGTTTTATGTGTTCGTCCTTTCATTATGTTAGGATATGTTTGAATAGCACTTATGGTCATGCAAACATATAATAGGCAAATTCAGCATATTAACAAAACATTATTGTACATACTTAGTACATACTATTTATTTTTATTTGACTTTTTTATGTTCCCGGAATAAAATTAGAAGAGTATTTGTATTACCAGCCACTAGCAAACTGCGCAATATATGAATTAATTTTGGCAGAAATAAAGACTCGAATTTATTAAATTTTTATGATTATTCGACCAATTTCCTTAAGGACTTGGACTTGATGGTTTTACTTGATTTGAGGTAACTGGTATCATGAATACGGTTACTTTCATCTTGAACGTCGATGGACAGGATAAGTTTTCTCCTTAACTCCATTACCATAATTTTTTCACATCCTGTATAAAACTCACACAACTTTATCGCTATATACAGTTTCAACCTATTTACACAACTCCAGAAGGACAGCTTTAGTTTTCAAGATACACCACTTTAAATTT
The DNA here is from genome assembly GCA_016904865.1 of Pissodes strobi. Classification (NCBI taxonomy): domain Eukaryota; kingdom Metazoa; phylum Arthropoda; class Insecta; order Coleoptera; family Curculionidae; genus Pissodes; species Pissodes strobi. Next base: position 60,828 of record MU191099.1, on the reverse strand, counting down.
TGCTATTGATTTGGCCGCAGTATATAGTGAAATGGGCTGACCCTAGGTATGAAAATTAACAAAGAAAAGTTCTAAAATAATAAAATTCGCCGACAACATTTGAATACACTCGGTATTATAAAAAAAAACTTTAAAAACGCACATTTGCTTGTAAACCTTCGAGAAGCAAGTAAAAAGAGTCGAGTCGGGCGCATATACAGTAACAGCACCCGTGCTATCTATTCGCCATAGGACGACTGCAATATAAATGCTCATTAAATGTACATGCTCTTTAGGCGTTGGGTTAATTTTCGTTTGTTTTTGTTAGTTGAGCCTGCGCAGCGAGTAAATCCTTAAGAAGCAACCAACAAAACCAACGAAAACTAACACAAAGCATGAAAAGCATGTACATTTAATGGCCATTTATATTCCAGTTGTCTTATGGCGTATACCTAGCACGTGCAAGCCGGCACCCTCAAATCGCGGCAGCCATATTTAGATCTCTTTTTAGTAAATTTTTCTAACGTATGGGATCGGAATTTTAATAGTTTCTTGCACCCACACATAAAATGGGGCCTTAAAAGCTCGCATAAAGAACGAAAGAGAGTTAAAAAAATCACTCGTTTTGGCTAGAGACGGGTCCAATCCCACTCGCCAAAGCTTGTCCTTCCCTGGTTTTCCATTCAAATTTCTACATATTCTGATATCCTCTCGCTTCAGCTAGATACGAGTTACTCCCACACCGTGTATAGTTTTTAATTACACCAGAAATTGAGCATCTCAGTGATTTTCCTGAGCCAAATGAAATTAAGAACAAATCCTAAAATCCCCAGCCACCGGAGCAACTCGGGAGTCTAGACGGCTTCCTTACAAATAGGTAAATTATTATTTACGATTTAATAGCAAGAAATCATTTTAAAGGATGTTCGAACTTTTAAACCTGGTGCTTTAGAGTGATCAGATTTTCGTAAGGTGCACGGTTTTGAGTAGGTTTCGGGCTGGGAAGCGATTGTGACCAAATATGTTCAAATAATATATCCGAATAACAATCGAATAACGAGGTGGAGCACTCCCGCTGCGTTCTTGGTAGAGGTAGCATCGCGTAATGTAGCGGCTCTTTGGTCACCATTCGTAGAAACAATTGGGGGACCTCGTGGCGTTCAGTGACCTTTGCTTCCCCAGCTTTTCCTCAAGGAAGAATCGGGCGTCCATGCCATCCAGATTCACACCGGTACTCGGGTCGGGGGAAGCGGATGTTCCCATGGAATCATTTTTGTCTGTGCCGTTCATGTTCATCCGCCATCTTAGCATGTGTCTTTTGTAAAATGTGAAAAGTTAGTGTCTGGGATATAAAATGTGAAAAGTTAGGGTCTAGGATGTAAAATGTAAGAAGTTAGTGTCTGAGATATAACTTAGAGTCAGACCCACCCCAAACACACCCCGAATATGCTGGCAAACTGTCCTTGAAAAGAACCGAAGCCATTAATCTATTGAAGTCAAAACAAGACAAGATGGGCTAATGATGGTAAGATCCTTAGAGAATGCAAAACACAACAAAGGGCACAATGGTCCTACGGGACACGAAAAGAGCCTACGGGCCACGAAAAGACTCCTTCAGGACAACCAGAATCTCCGTAATCTCCATGGGGTTATCTAAAAATTTACATATATTATATAGGTCCTGTTGAGATCTTGCGCGCTACGCTCTCAACTTGTACAAATTTTCTTTAGTATGTGCATGTATACTAGGTGGTATGCATATGTTTCTCTTATGAGTAATGTGAATGTATCGAGCGTAGCGCATAGTGTAAGGGCACATCCTTTGGATGTGTTATTTTTTATTTAACGGCCACCGTTTATTTTTTGGTGCGAGGGCCTGATTAAAATGTCGTAACCTAATCCTTAAGGAAATTTGTCTTTCTTATGTACATTTGTATTCATTTTTAGTACATGTAAACGCTTATGTTATGTAAGTTAATACTGCGTTTTCCTTAAACTGTACAAGTAAAGCAAAATATATGTATAAAAAATTACCATTTGGGTTTTATTGTCAGTATTGATTGGTGACTTAAGAGATTTTAATCATCGGTTAACTACCATCTATTTTAGATCCTACTATCAAAGAACGTCAATTTAACAGGTTCTTAACCGACAGTGGCCATAAACCATTCACCATTGTTATGATCACGTCCAAAGAGCACTGGGTACAACGAATGTGTCTTGAGGCAGGGGCGTTTCAATATATGCATATATTACAAATGATAAGCTTAGCTTTTTTCTATAGGAAATAAAACGAATTTTCAATCTTGATGTCATGTGAAATAAGGGAAAAACGCATCTTTGTCTGTTTCCGACCATGGCTGTAAGCTTCCAAATTGTGTCTGCCTCTGCTTGGAACACTGTAACATGCTTTCCCAGGGGAAGATTTCCTGAGTGTTGCTAATCTCCAGGAAGACTTCCGCTTTGAAGGACTGTTGTTCCACTAGTCGTAAGCCATCCGTAAAACATATGAAGCAAGCTTACCTATCCACGTTCCCGTTGTACTTTTGTTGGGATGGTCACTGTGTATGCTGTCTTCAATTTCAATCTGTGTTCAGGTACGACAACTCTGTATGAGGCAGGGGCGAATTCTCATGTCTACTTTTAGAAATATTCTTCCAGGTTTAACTGTCCCGCCTCTTTTTCTACAATAATCGCAAGAGGGAAGACAGGGCATGAACCATGCCTCGAGTGGTGAGAGGCCCAGCAAGACCATTGCTGTTGACGTTGTTCTCATTGTCCCTGCTAAAATACTATGTTTCTTGATATAATTGGTCTATATAATTTTCAAAGCAATAAATAGTTTTTACTATTGAGTGAGACCGATACTTTGTATTTTATTTAGAATTATTTAACGTACAGTAATCCACACTGACGGCCCTGAAATTTAAATATCTTGTAGCAATTAAAATGCCCCATGGTTTGTCTATTTTTCCTATTAAACATTCCACTGACCGTTTTTTCAGTGTATACGCTCTATTCTAAGTCTATATACCGTTTCTTTTAGTGTATGAAGGTACGAAATGTCAACACGCCCCCGCGCGCATATTTGTAAACAGGACACGCGTCCGGCATAAGACGAGAGCCGAAGTAGAGTTGTATACAGCAGACGAGTGAGGCAAAACCGCTTGGTAAACGGCAGACGTGTCAGTTGCAAAAATGTTTGCGGAATCAAGTATAGCAGACGAGTGAGATGGATTTTTGCCTGAAACGTCTGTTATTTACTAAAAGTTTTTTAATAAGATATTTTGTGTTATTTTGAATTTCTTGCGATAATTTAAAATACTTATTGGTGTACTTACCAAAATCTAGTGCGCAGTGGATTATACTGGTAAAAATAGGAGTTTTCTTATTTTCTCAACATAAACTTCTTATTCTTTGTAAATATTGGACAAAAAATGCAAGTTCTAAATGCTACATATAAGCATGTATTTGTTAAAGTAGGTAGTAGGTATACAAGTAAGTAGAAGAGGGTTTTGAGTTTGAAACAAAACATACAAAACATGTTTTTTTAGGACAAAACACTTTTGAAAATAGACAAACACCCATAGGACAATATAACAGTACATAACTAAAAAAAAACTTTATGATTACGGATTAAAAGTCTCTAGCTAGGTAATTAATTTAAAATAAGACATTTTTGGGCAATTCATATAGAGGGTTGCTCAAAAGTTCGAAAAATAAAACACTAAAAAATAACAATGTTTCGACCATGTTTTTGGCAACCGAAAGTTAGTGTCGCTTCCTCTTAACTTCAAATGCGTTCTGTACAGCATACATCAAGTTTCTTCACGAGTAAGCAGATTGCCTAAGTATTTCTTTAAATTTTCAACACAGTTATCACTGAAATTTTGTTTGGCTTCGTTTAGTTCATTTTCGGTTTTGGAATTTCCTTAAATAGGAAGTAATATTTTTGTGACAAATCTCGTGGTATTCCGTTTTTCGCCGTTCAAATCCATCTCAAGACTGCCTTCTTCATATGAAAAATGCATAAAGCAATTTTTCTTCTGGCCAATGTTTTCTTAGCACTTTCCTATCTCCTAAATCGTCATCTGTTAAGATAATTGTCGGTCGAATTTTTGTTGGCATTATTTCTAGATAATTTCCTTTAGACACGGTTGCAAGTGGAGTGTAAAAACTTTTTTTAAATTCATTACTTTATCTTTTGTATTCATTATTTCACACAATGGATTTCTATTTCAAAAAAAGAACCTCAGGAACTATTCAATTGTTGCGTTAAGAGGCTATGTAAACAGCAGACGTGTTAGGCAGTCTTGGGCGGACTCGTCTTCTAAATATGAAATGTTTTTCGGGTATCGGCGGAATTAATCGAATGGATAACGCGTCTCCTGTTTACAAATATGCCCCCCGCGCACCTAATTTTAAATGCTGTTGTTTCTCTAATGGTCTGAATATGCATGAATCGATCAAGAATCGATTAGTTAAAAACCAGTCAGTATGTAAGACGGAAGTTACAACTACTTCAAAAGTATTTTGATGACAAGGAGAGACATTTAAATCTATGTATTGATAAACTTTTGTTTTTTATAATGTAGTTACTACCTAAGCATCTCTTCTTGGAGGTGCTGAATTATTATTATTATTAATATTAGTAGTTAGTTCAGCAACAGGCGGCAACGCTGAAGAGTTACACTGTTATCGGACTACATATCAAATATAACGCAATTATATGGATGAAAGGCTATTTAGCTTGTTTTTAATTTACTGATAATGAACCAACCACCCTTCAGAAAGATCATTCCACTCACGGACCAAACGGTTTGTAAAAAAAGTTTCTTTTCAGCAGGTTGTTGCACCTTTCTGTTTGTAGCTTTTGTAAGTGTCTTCTCAGATTGGTGTTGCTGTTTAGGTGGAAGAGATCCAAGGACACTTAGTAGTAATTCTGCCGAATCTTGAAGGCATCTATTAGGTCACTTCTCTTCCTTCGGTCCTTAAGTGGGGTCTGCTTGATTCTTCTGAGGCGTTCAAAATTGTTGAAGGCCATTGAGAAGTTTGGTTGCACGACGCTGCACTTTCTCAAGCAGGGCTGCATCCTTGATAAAATATGGAGTCCATACAACATTTGCGTATTCCCATATGGGCCAGATTTAAATTTTGCATATTTTCAGAAACATTAGCTCGCTGATGTGGTAGAATGTATTTCAAACTCGGTATATGAGAGAGTTGAACATTCTAAATGGCATTTATCTGTAGGCATCTAAAATAAGAAGGTCCTATATAAATTTATTAAATAATTTCGTCCCATGCAACCTCAACGTAAATACAAACAAAAAATCCAGCTAATTTGCAAATTTTTCACGTTAGCAACGAGTGCACGTCTGTAAAATTACAAATAAAATAATGGCGACAGTCACGTACTTGTTATGCAATTTGTATAGCCACTGTTGATTGATCAATTTTCATTTCTACATTTTAAACTGCTCTTTTTTTTCTCCTATTTTTTTTAATGTTCGGCACACACAAAAGGAAACCCTATACCTATACCACTCAACGAGCGGTGCGTGTGCGGAGAAGACGGTGGACGTTGGACTTGAAGCGCTGTAGGTTGTAGTTTTCGGGAAAGACGTTACTCGAAAGCCCATTCCAGTGCGAGGCAGTCCTAGGTATTTGCAACTTAATCGTATGTTGATGAGCAGTTTGTGTCTGACGGATGTTTCTGTTTGGCAAAACTCTGGGCTGAATCATTAGTGCCAACTCGTTCGAATACCTCCCGTAGTAAAATCGATAGTAAAAAAAATAGGTCCGCGACTCTTCTTCTATGTTCAAAGCTATCAAGGTCTTTGGTCAAGTCTGGGGTCATCCACAAGATGGACTGCTCTCCTCTGTATGGAATCTAATATCTTGAGCAAGTGTTTGGGGGCCGAGCTCCACACATGGAATGGTAATCCAGAGATGGTCTTATCTGGGCCTTATAGAGCAGTAAGAGCTGGTGAGGTGTATACAACTTTTTTGCTCTATAAAGTGCACCTAGTTTTTGTGCTGCTGCTTTGGATATTTTGGTGACGTGATTACGCCTCATCTAAGATGTGGTGATAATTCTACTCCAATCGGTTAATAATTAGATAAATAAATTGGTATAGGCTTACTTATCAAAATGTAGTCGTGGGTTCATAACAAGGTAGTTAGTGAGGATGTTAATAAGTTAAGCTCGTAATAGTTAAACAAAAAAAAAACAATTACTATTCGGCTCCTCCTCACAAATATTTATTTGTTCCCCAATTTGTTGCCCTTTATTTCAGATGTGTCGCCATTGATGTTTCAATTACACATATCTTGACACTTTTAACAACTAGCTATTGTCACCTAAAATAAATTAATGTTTCCCCGGGTACACGACAGTAGCTAATTAGATGGTGTACCAACCAAAAGTATATCGAAAGGGCATCATAATTGGACACTCCCTAAGTAAGGCCTGTCCCCCTTATTAGAACAAACTTGAAGGAAATGACCCATTTCAATATACCAATAAATACATATTCATTATTGCTTATAAAATTGCTTGATATAGTTGGTCGGTATAAAGAATTAATTATTAAATCGTTTATGACCACAAAAGTGGGGATAATAATAAATTTTTTAATTGACCTACAAAAATTCTTGATAATATTTAATTAACACGAACTCCTTTCTTTACTGAACTTAATAAAGCTTTCTTTTATTTCAACTATCCGCTTCTCCGTTCACACTCAATCCCTTGTTACTTAACAAATCTCTCAAATTAAGTTCACCAGGGATATAAGACTTCGAAAGTTGATTCTAGTCTTGAGTACCGGAATAGATCTGTCTTACTACAATTTTCCAACTGGCATTTTAACTTCATCTATCCGCACCAACGGAAGAGACGCTACAGCTTCTACATCTTGAGAAAATGCATCTAAAATTACCAAAAGAGTCCCTCATCCAGGTTGGAAAAGGGGAACACAGAGTATACGAGATATTTCCTAAATATCTGTGCAAACAAATGAGAAAACATCTTGGGGTCAGCGAATGCTGCGACAGAATACTCCGTACTTCGCTTCTTCCACTCACCTTTTTTTCTATCGGCAGGGAGAATAGAGCGGGAACTGCGCGGACGCGGAATGCATTTGAGAGGGTAGAAAAATGTTCTTTCTTTATTTGACATATGTTAGCGGAGAGTGACCACTAGCTATACTTCCAGTGATTGTTTATATAATGGAATCTACAGACAATCCAGGTTCGGAGTAAGGAGTAACCGAATTACGATGCTTTCCATACATAAATTGCTATTTACCTAGGATCAAATACATCTATTAGGGTTTTAATTATGCCTCAATCATACTACGAACATAGAGGGGGTTATCATAAAACTATACTGTGGAAACGATAAGTTAATAAACTTGTTGGGGTGTTTCCCCAACAATAGTTTTTAGCTTTGATTGCTAATTTCGTTACTAAGTTCAAAAAAGCCAAATAAGACAAATCATTTTCGTTTTATTTGAAAAATATGACAATATTATTAACGCCTCAACTTTTATTTCAGCAAGCAAAAAGGATGAAGTTGAAGATATCACACCAGTGAAAACTTATGGAGACCAACCGATTATTGATACTGGAGTCTTCAGTGGTTGGGACAGCCCATTCTCCAGTAATCCGTTTGGAGGAATATTTGATAATTTAGAAGGTAAATTTAACGCTGGTTTTTACCATCCTTGACAACGTATATTATTTCCCAGAGAATACGCGTACCTATACAAAATGTATCCATAAAATTTTACGCGATAATTGAAACAATATGTACGATAATTCTAGATTGCTTGTTATGTCGTTGTTTTGTGTGATATGCAGCCATTAAAAAGTGCACAGATAGGTAGAACATAAACTTTTTGATAGATATGTTCGATATTACTACTCCAAAGTGGAGATAATAAAAATTAAACGATTGAAAAACTGTAGAGGCAAGCAATTTCAAGTTCATTCTGTTGTTGCATTTGACTCGCACAATAACAAAAAAGCGTACCATTACTCTTAGTTTTTAGTTATTTAGATGAGACCAGAAGAAATATAAAATGACTTTTTTTCACGATCAGTACCTCAAGGTGACCGCATCTATTTTAAATAAATTATATTTAAATAACTATTGCGTATTCCAAGATTTAATCTCAAAATTAATAAATTAATGTGCGGTATAAAATAAAGAGTTTTTGTTGTTGCGAATATTTAATAGGGAATAATTTATAATCACAAAAATGGTTGTTCTGTAGGTTGCTTTTATGTGCGTTATTGTGGGTGTGTTAGAGATATTTATTTGTAGAAATTCAACAATGTAACGCAGTATGCCATAAGTCTAATCTGGTTGATGTTTATATGTTAGTGTGAATTAAAAAAATGGAGAAAACATGTGCCTTCTGCTCAGGTTAAGCAATTTATTATATTCGACTAACAGTTATAATATATGATTACAAATAATAATTGATTCATAAACGGATTTATCAAAAAATTAACAGTAACTAACTCTAAAGCTCATACAAATACAGTTCATAACAGCAGTAAATTAATCTATTAAAGATACAATAAATAAACCACCGCAGTACAATTGCAAGTTCATTTTTAATTTTAAGGAATTCAGAGAACTCAAAATACAAAATAAATCACCATCATATTTACTTCCGTTAAGCATCATATTTATCGCGACTTCCAACCATAAACTTTTCTGTACTGATGCAGCTCGAAAGTTTTGCTTCCATAAAATTCAAGATGGGACATAAATTTATATTTTTGCCAATATTTTTAGGAATGCAATAAAGACATTATCGTATTATCGATTTCTATAAAATTAATGGAACCAATAGGAATCAGAATTTTCTTGTGGTCTGACCAGCAATTTTGTCGTAAAACAATAATTGTTAAAGATCTCTATTACTTCTGCAAATCTCAATATGTTGCGCAAAATTTAGTTTGGTATGAACCAGAACTTCTAGGTCGCAAATAACCCCCTACGAAAACATTGGGTATTGAAGAAATAGATATTAGGATTGGAAAAAGAGCTCTAGAAAAATCAATTTACTTGCATTTCAAGCTAAATTCACCTAAAACAGATCTTATCATCTTTTGGCGCTATTCTGTTTATCCTCCTGAGACCTGAACTCAAAACAAACTCATTCAGGGAAATAATGTATTTTCGTTTTTGTAAATGATTTTAAAAACCTATGTTATTAGGTATTGATTGTAAGCATTCCTTTAGCTTTCGTATAAAATTCATAAACACAGTTATGATCGTAAGTTATACAATAAAAATTATTCTGGATACTTGAACCCTAATGAGTTTTTCAGATCACCTTTCAGAATTGGAAGGTGTTGTCTACTTCTGATACAGGCATTGTTGTTGTTTGGTAAAGGTGATGAGGAGTTTGAAGTTTTTGTTGAAGTATTAAGTCCCATAAGATTTACTTTTGTTCTGGCTCCTCATCATCGTTCCCATCCTCAGTTTCAAATCAAAAAACTCTATGTGCATTTGTTTAGATTTTAAGATTGTTTCATCCACATCCACAAAATGTAAAATGCATTTATGGTCGATTTATTGGTTCGCCGATAATACCCAGTCATCCTACCAATGAGATCGATGCCTCCCATATTTGGACATCATGCAAAGTCTTCACACTCTGATACATTTTTGTCGAATTTGGACCATCTGTTACGTTCGTCTGAAGGTTCTTCTTTTTGCAAAAGTTTCATATCATATCGCTGGAGGACCTTAATTTTTCGATCTATTGTTAGATATACAACTTGCGGAATTCTTGATCTCTTGATTGTCCCGTACCATGGATTTTTTCCCAAAAGGTTTTCTATTAAAGGAATTCAAGTGAAGTATCTCTCCATAAAGATATGCAAACCCTCTGGTTCTGGTAGCATTTCAACAAGTCTGTTAATGACTGAACCACCTTCACCCAAATGATTCACGGAATTATACAAGAAAGTATCTTTACCTTGGTCCACTTCACAATACTAAAACAAACACAATCAGTGAAATAAGGTATTTTCGTTTTTAGAAGATTTTGAAAACCCTATTTCTTGGGCACACTGATTATAAGCATTCATTTTGCTTTCATATGAAATATAATCGTAAGTTATACAGTCAAAATTATTCTGGATACTTGAATCTTACCAAGTTTTTCAGATCATCTTTCAGAATTGGAAGGTGTTGCCGACTTCTGACACAGGCATTGTTGTTGTTTGGTAAAGGTGGTTTTTGTTGGAGTATTAAATCCCAAAAGATTTCTTCATGTATAAATTGAACTTTCTTTTGGCACCTCACCATTGTTTCCTTCCTCAGTTTCTGAACTAAGAAAATATTTGACAATTTGTAATTTGAAATCAAAGAACTATATGTGCTTTTTGCTTAGCTTTTTAAGGTTGTTTCGTTACAAAATCCAGGAGTTGGTTCGCGCAGTGATCCGACAATTCGAGATCTTTCTGTCAATATGATCGACGCCTCTCATGCACTTGGATACCATCTTATGTCTTCACACTCTAATAATTTTTTGTCGCATTTCGCTTGTCTGTTACGTTCATCTGAAGGTTAGATGAACAATTTGCGGAATTTTCGATCACATGATTGTCCAGTGCCAAGGTTTTTTTTTTCTAAAAGGGTTTCTAGTAAACGAATTGTGGTGAAGCATCTCTCCATACAGATATGCACACCCTCTGGTAGTACGTCAACAAACCTGGTAATGGCCGAACCACCTACACCCAAATCATTCACGGAATTATACAAGAAAGTATCTTTATCTTGGTACACCTGAAAATACTAAAACAAACACATTCAGTGAAATAAACAATTTTAGTTTTCTGATTATAAGCTTTCATTTTGCTTTGCTTTATTTTGGATACTTCAACCTTACTGAGGTTTTTCAGATCACCTTTCAGAATTGGAAGGTATTCCTAACTTCTGATAGAGGCATTGTTATTGTGGTGGTGATAAAGGGTTTATGGTCTTTGTTGGAATATTATATCCCATAAGATTTCTTCCTTTATGAATTAAGCTTTATCCTCGCACATCGTCATTGCTTCCGTCTTCAGTTTCTTAACAAAGAAAATATTTAACAACTTATAATTTGAAGTCAAAGGACATGTGCTTTTTGTTTAGTTTTCAGAATTGTTTCGGTACAAAATCAAGAAGTTGGCAATTCCGACATCCACAAAATTAAAAATACATTTAATGGTCGATTTATTGGTTCGCGCAGTTATCTGACAATATACAATCATTCTGTAAATGAGATCGATGCCTTCCATTTGGACACCATGTAAGGTCTTCAAGCTATAATAATTTTTTGTCGAATTTGGACCATCTCTCACGTTCATCTGCAGGTTCTTCTTTTTGCAGGAAGAACGAATTTCATATCATACCGCTGGAGAACCTTAATTTCTCGATCCAATATTTTTTATTGTTAGGTGAACACCTTGCGGAATTCTTGATGCCTGATTGCCCCGTTATAAGCATTCATTTTGCTTTTATATGAAATATAATCGGAAGTTATAGAGTAAAAAATATTCTGAATACTTGAATCCTACTGAGCTTTTCAGATCACCTTTTAGAATCGGAATGTGTGGCCTACTCCTGACATAAGCATTGTTGTTGTTTGCTAAAGGTGATGATGGGTATGTGGTTTTTGTTGGAGTATTAAATCTCGTGAGATTTCTTCTTTTTCTGGCACCTCATCATCGTTTCCTTCCTCAGTTTCCGAACTAAGAAAATATTTGACAATTTGTAATTTGAAACCAAAACAATTGTACGTGCTTTCTGTTTATTCTGGATACTTGAACTTTACTGAATTTTTCAGATTACTTTCAGAATTGGAAGGTGTGACCTACTTCTGATACATTTATTGGTACCGTTTGGTAAGCCTGATGAAGGATTTATGATTTTTGTTGGAGTATTAAAACTCAGAAGATTTCTTCTTGTATGAATTATGCTTTGTTCAGGCACCTTATCATTATTTCCTTCTCCAGTTTCTGATTTAAGAAATGTGCTTTTTGTTTAGCTTTTAAAGATTGTTTCGGTACAAAATCCAGGAGTAGTCAACTCCGACATCCACAACATGAAAAATGCATTTAATGGTCGATTTATTGGTTGGCCCAGTTATCCTATATTATGCAATCATTGTCTCATTAAAATCGATACCTTTCACACTCTAATAAAATGTTTGACGAATTTGGACCATCTCTTACGTTCATCTGAAGGCTCTTCTTTTTGCAAGAAGAACGAGTTTCATATCATACCGCTGGAGGACCTTAATTTTTCTATCCAATATGTTCTGTTGTTAGATGAACAGCTTGCGGAATTTTTGATCTCATGATTATCCAGTACCATGGACATTTTTTTGCTAAAAGGGTTTCTAGAAAAGGAATTGTGGTTAAGTATCTGTTCATAAAGATATGCAAACCCTCTGGTAGCATCTCAACAAGCTTGGTAAAGGCTGAACTACCTATACCTAAATGATTCACAGAATTATATCAAAAAGTATCTTTACCTTGTTGGACCTCCAAATCAACTCAGTTATTGGATAACACACACTTGCTTGAAAGGTATTATTTGCTTATCGATTACAACTTTAGCATCGCTTGGTAGGGTTAAATAAGCGTATCTAACTTTCTTTATGATAGGTTTAACGTTCCAAAGCTTACCTCCTTTTGCAATGCTCTTTTGAAATCCATCAATAACTTTCAAGTAGTTTCTAATAACAAAAATATCTCTCTTATATTCAGAAATCACTTCAACATCTTTGCAAATCTATCGCTTGTGTTAGCAGAATGGCTTCCAGCAATCACGCACAAAGCATTTTATAACGACAGCCGGTTTAAATACTTAATCTGTAAGTAGAACGGGTCTGGCCAATCAGAGTTCCTCCGCAGCGACCACTGGAAACTTAATCTTGGACTCTTTCCGATCTATGAAGATCGATTTACTCAAAAGCTAATAAGCAAATTTGAACAAGGTTGTTTGTATTAGGGAACTAATGACATTAAATTCTTATCTAATTTCGGTCTATTTTTATTGTTTTCCTCAAGCGAAAGTATATTTCAGTAATGGGGATAAGTACTAGCGCTGAAGACCACAGAAAGAAGATCTTACTTCCCTCTTAATGATTATGTCTTAAGCCTCGGCCTCGGATGGCAGGGCTGTCTGCTTAACGCTCTGTCACGTTAATACATAAGAAAAGATGGGGAAATCACACGCGTTAATATCTCATAAAAGTACTGATTCTCTCTTAAACCGTGAAAGGAAACGGCCCTCCTTTTAGTACTCGGTTAGATAACTTCTATTCCTCGATCCACACTCTGTGGCGTCTCTATTTGCTTTACATTTTATAAAGCTCCCATTCTCCGTCAAATGATGGCGGCCTCAAACTCGTCAAATAAAGTCTCCTAAAAATACTTGTTCTTAATGCACCTTTTTCCACTTTGCTTAAATAGAAGCCCTCTTATGTTAATTTCGTAAACCGAAAGCTCCGTGTGTGTACACAAAATGCAGAAAACCATCTCATCGCTAGTTAAAGTCATTATATGATTAATAGTCCCGATAACTAAGTAATACAAAAACCATCATATCGTCTCACTCCATCATTACATAATGGCCTCACCTAAAGAGTGAGTCGTACTCAAGTAAAAGGAATGAACGTAGTAATTTTTGCTTACAAGAAGCCAGATTTATCTATTGTATCTACAAGCTAGCAGTGCTTTAAAGTGACTTTCCCGGTATATCGGTGTAACGAACATTGAAGTGACTACGCTCTAACCTGGTAATAACTGATCTACGATTTAGTCCACTGGTAAACGTAATGTACATAATAACTTATTGTGGATATTGAGGTAATATTGATCCTTTTATTATCACATATATTATTGTATTTTGCCTCATTGTGCTCTCAGCTAATTAAGCTCACAATCAGTTGTTCCGCGGGCACTTTGATAATCATTTAATTGTTCCTAGTTGTAGACATATGTTTGTAGAGGTATGTTTTTGTTAGAACTAGAATTGTTTACTTACACTTGTCAGTTCTTTAATATTTATAAATATTATTATTCTGATGTTGTGTGAGGTTGACTGCTAGCACTGACAGTGTAGCATTTTCAAATTTTGGCATAGACAACTGTTACAGCTTTGCTTAGTTTGTATTAATTTATTTTTATTTGCGTACATAATTTAGTTTGGATTATTCCAATATAGGTACAGTGAATAAAGTACATTACCTTGTTTTACCTGGAAAGTTATTGAACACACTTTCTATATTTATATTTATGTTTCTAGATACTTATGATATGATAATAACATCAGGTCTAATTTTGCCCCTCTTCGAGTACTAGGTGCTGGACTAGGTTTCGGAAAGATCTTTCAAAGGTTCCGGTTGTGCAGTTCAATTGGCTAGATATTGTCTTCATAGATTTTGATATTTGAGCTCTTTTTTAATTACTCAGGAAATGCTCACAAGCTTTTCATTGATCTAAAAGTTAATAAAAACTTAACAATCTGTTCGACACAAATGTAACATTCAGTTTGTTTATTATTTCAAGCCAATTCATTGCAATATCTACCTCAAACAATTTAGAGATCATAAGAGTCATCTAATATACATTATAATTCATTTATCTAATTGTGTTTCGATGTATTATTTCTTTTTGTTTTCTTCGTATTTCGAGGAGATTTCGTGTTTTCACTTATTAAGGTTAAGTCTGGCATATATAGTTTTGAGAGTTAGACAGGTTCAATCGAACCGAGGTTCCCGGGAAACGGTTCGCTGCATATTTTTACGGCATATTTACTTGCAGCTTGGCGAATATGGTTTAGAGCAGCAGTTCGATTAACCGAGCTAAGACGTTAGGTGCTCCATCATGCGGTTGGGCTTTTTAATTCAACTAAGTTAAGTTGGTAATAATGTTGATGTTGAAATTATGTTTTATCTAGTGCACAAATTTGGTAATACTCTAGCACCGTCAGAACTAGATGCTTGATTTGCCTATATTTGTTCATTTACAAGATTAAGTTATTTTCAAGTTAAAATATTCATATTTTCAAACTAACCTTAGACTTAACCCCCATGGCAATTCATACTCTCTACGTGTAGTCTCTATTTATTTAGAAAATCGACCAAGATCAAATCTACAACAAGTAATTCTCGAGACTATGGCATACAACCTTGTGGTTTTTACCCAATGTATACGTATTATAGGATATTTTAAAAGTGGCATCAAAATGCTATCCCAAAAATTGTTTCGTTTCTCCTAATGTCAAGTTTAAAGTTATCTAGAACTAAATGAATTGTTTATTTATGTTGACTATAATCTGTAGAGTATGAAAAAAAGTAGTAGAGTTGATTTAGTATATAAACTCTTTTCGAAGATCTTTATAGGATTGACCAAGAAATTCTAACCAATAACTTAAAAAATTATTTTTTTTTATATATTTTACATTAAGTAGTGCAACATTTGTTGAAAAATATTTTCGTCGAAATTATAGAATAATCAGAAACAAAATTTTTGCTTTTCAATACAGCTTTCAGTATTTATTGAAATATCAAAATGTGTTTCAGAAAAACCGTTTCATTTTTCCAAGTGTATTTTCGCTTGGTCAATTTTTTTCTTCTTTCCTGTTTATGTTAATTTGTACACACCTAAATGTAAATCGTGATCAGAATCCTAACCCGATTCTACATTTTGTACTCCATCAATAAATTTTTCTTAAATCCGTTCTTCTAAAACATACAAATCTTCTTCTTGGTTTTTTTCTAAAACTCTAATCCTTCTCGGTCTTCATTAAAATCCGATGCATTAATAACTATTACGTCTGCTTCATTTTCCTCAATAGCAACATTTTCTTCATTGTAATCAAAGCCTTCTACGCCAGACTAATCAGCTTCTAATATTTTAAGTAACAGTAATATTTTGATAAGAGGACGCTAGGTGTCAGGAGGATACAGCAGAATAAAGTCAGAAGGTGATAAAAGCATTATTTTAAATAGGAAAGCTTAACACGTGCTGTTATGCACTACCAAGTTTTCCGAGAGTAACAAATATTGACTTTCCCTTTACAAACTCGGGTCGAATTAGTCGAATAGGTATGTATCCCTTTAAATTTTTAAGTTATTGGTTAGAATTTAATGATCTATCCTATAAAGATCTTCGAAAAGCATTATACACTGAATCAACTCTACTACCTTTTTCATACTCTACAGATTATAGCCAACATAAACAAACCATCCATTTAGTTCTATATATTAAGTTGATTGAAAACTTAATTTAATTGGAGACTAAATCTTTATTGTCGTGAGGGACCTCGCATGTTCCATTTTATTTTCGCGTTTTCATAATAAGAGGAGGGTTTTTTGGGTAGAGGGGGAGGAACCTTTTACTTAAACTCAGTGGATTACATACTAATGGCGATTTCCTAGATAAAAGCCTATGAGGATGATCTTGGAAATTTCGATGTTTCCATAGATTGTAACAATCTGCAAGCAAGTTCGTTTAAGCTAGTCGACTTTACTTTATTACCAATCATTAAAAATATAAAAAAATAGTCCGTAATTACCTCACAAACTTAATGGACCCTACTCGATAACGGTAGTCGCATGCCTTAAATTGAAGGTATAGTTTAATAGCTTTATGACGATTTACGAAGCGTATCTCCTGACGCCACGCCTTGGCTGGCGTGCAGGTTATGTAGCTCTGTTTAGATTACGTCAGGTGCGAAGAGCTGATAAAGAAGATACTTCGGTTGAAAACAGTAACAATGTTTATTGGTCAAATACCTAATGAACCTGCACTTTACTTGATTATGATAATGCGCGTGTCTTTACGGTTGAGGTTTACTTGGAATTGTTTTTAAAAGTATTGGTCACTGTTTAAAATAAAGTTTAAGAGTTGCGTTGTGTTTTATTTATGTATAGCTTTTGCTATATAATTTAAGAAGGCATTTGAATTATTTTAACGGCATTAGCCTTAGAGTTTACACTACACTTTAACTATTTGACAGATACTATCCTGTCTTAGAACACTGACAAATTTATCGTAGGTTCCACTTTACAACTTTATGTGAGTAATCCCAAGTCCACGCACATGTGTGTTGCGAAACTTGGGTGTTAGCTAGGGAATTAGAAAAGACAGTTTCCTATTTTTTGGAACATTTAAATTATTTAATAGTATTAAGCAGGGTGGTTACCGAAAATAATATAGCACACTGCTCTTTTAAGGTTAGAATAATTTAACTAAAAGCTAAAATTTGTATTTATTTTTACTCTTAAGTTATTAACGTTATTAAATATTTTGAAGGTATTATGGAAAGGATGCGTCAACAGATTTCGTCGTTACTTAGCAGATTCCCTCTAGCCAAAGGCAGCAACTCGACGGAGGACATATTTCCTGCCGGATTTGAACATCCTTCTTTCCCTGTCATTAGTGGCGCCGACTTATCTAAAGGAAATACTACATCTATCACTAAGGTATATTATGATTCATTTTATTTATTGGTCTGTAATATTCAGCTTACTTAATAATTGTTATTAGCGCCTACAGAATTTGCCAGACGCCAACATGGGAGGCAAAGGGACTTCCTCTAAAATACCTGGTTCAAAAATTTCGACCGGCCAATCGAAACACATCCCACATATCGCATGTCTAAACGAACAATTTTTCTAGTCGATTTTGAAAATAACATCTCCGGATTTTGACATATTGAAGCCTATTTTAATATATGCACCAATTATTTTGGTTTTGGAGATGTTAATTTTTAAGCTGGCTTTTTTTGACCTTGCATTTAGTTTTTCTAGCATATCTGCCATTTTTTTTTTTGAATATCATTTCTCGATAAAAGCATCCGCCAATTAATATTGATGCTTGTGGTCTTCAACGATAATGATTTGATGATATTTTCTAACGCAATGGTATATAATTTTAAAATATAATGCCTATCAGCTACTATGATCTTGTTTACTTCAACGTTAAATACGTATTTTAGTAGACCTGAGCATCCATAATGGATTTTAGGTTAGGCCAAGTCCTGAAACCCCGTTGATCCACTAGTTGGTAGATAACGAATTTATTTGTTAATCGATTTCTGATAGCCCTAATCAGGAGTGTTCTATATTAGTATCATTGCAGATAAAAATATCAACATTTAATAAACATATTTGTATCTTAGACATGTTCTCAATCTTAGGTCATCGATGGTCACACGGTAGTCATCAACGAGACCGAATACAAGAATGAAGACGACTTCGGTGGTACCTATTTCAAAGTCCGAATTATTGACGTCAAACCGGACAGTAGTGAACTTACAACAGAAAAAGAAGCAGAAGCAGTGCCTGAAGCTGAAACACCAAAGGACAGAGAAGAGATCGCCAATAGCCTAGAGAATGAAATTTCCAAATCTAAAGAGGTTGGTAGCTTGGATAGGTCACCCGAGAAACTTAAATATGCCTAATATTCCATATTTAATAAGGCTTTGCATGAATCTCTTTGGACCATTGCTCTAGTGAATAACTATTATTTGATTTTAATTCCCGGCTTCGGTACATTACTCTTAGAATAATTATTGTTAGTTTTAAAACTATTTATGTTTAAAGACGCAGCTGCGCAGGGTCTAAACCATGACTTTGAATCTGGAAAGATTGTAAATATATTGGTCATACATTTGCACTTCTGTGAGTCGTATCTTCTACCAAAATTTCCGATCATTATCTTCAACAGTGACAAAGTGATTTTCTGGCAACTGCCTACTTACTAGTGTCTTTCAAATTGAAGCAAATTTTCAATAGCCTATAATCTTTGTTAAGGTGCTTTTTAAGATCATACCATAATCAATACAGGATGAGACAAATATATAATTAGCCCCAATGTAGATAGTCTAAAAGGTATTGAATACGTTTTCCTAATATTTTTTTAGTATTTCATAGGATATTGATAGAAATATTTTTTGGCTATGGGAAATAACAATATGTAACTTGACAGAATTTTATATTTATAATGTTTTCGACTTGAAATATTTTCTGTAGGTACTACTAACCCTCTACATTATTTGGTATAATCATTAGAGCAATGGCATCAGACAATAATGACTAAATGCCGGCCATAATCCGTTTTTATAACTATTTGCGCTAGTTACATAAAAACATATTTTTTATATTTTAACTTGTAACTATTAACATGTATAAAACAATTACATAATATACTTATAAGAATAAACACACGCATAAAATTATTACTTGCATCCTAATAATAGTAGCTTATGCCTTAACAGATTTGAAGTAATTGTACCGATATGTATATCCAGATAATATTTTCTAAATATTATATTATTATTACTGTGTATTTAGTGTCTTTACAATAAAGATTTACTGAAATATACGAACACTGGACACTCATTTTTAAATTTATTTTAATGAGACCCTATTACTAATTTTCATTGCAGTTTCACAGATTCCTAATTTAGTAATGCGCAGAGTGCTCTCTTCATATCTGGAACCATTCTGGAAATGTCATAATGCAAAAGACTCGGTATTTCCTCAAAACATCTTACTACAGTCAAACATCATCACGCAGTCATAATATACTAAAATAAATTTGATATATGTATATTATAATAATTATAACAAGATAGCATATAGAGCGTGGTGAGTCGGCTCAGGACACATAGAAAATCCTTTATACATTTTGAGGGTCTCAAAAGGTCCTTTGCTAATTACATTTTTCCTGTAGATACAAATTGAACAAAATTATAACATAATAAAAACATCATTTGCTCGTTATTTTTACTAATTTTGTACCGGTTTATCAGAATTTGTATTTGAACTTATTGACAAAAAAATCGAATATTCAATACTCAGTAACAAATTCTTTTAATGTCTTAGAATGAAATATAAGGATAGACTTGAAGAGTATTTATAATAATATCATTTATTACTACTAATATTTACACTACTACAAAGAACAATTAAGCTTTTATAGTTTAAAAAAAAATTATGTGCCTCACGTTTATAAGCACACAACTGAAGTGAAACTTCTGAAAAAGATATTTTTTTTTAGCTTTTTTTCTCAACTTTTTTTACTTCTTTTTAA
This sequence comes from Pissodes strobi, assembly GCA_016904865.1. Taxonomy (NCBI): domain Eukaryota; kingdom Metazoa; phylum Arthropoda; class Insecta; order Coleoptera; family Curculionidae; genus Pissodes; species Pissodes strobi. The sequence continues at coordinate 40,725 of MU191099.1, read as the reverse complement.
ACTTCTTCTTTTCCTTTCCTTTCAACTTTTTTTTCGCCAAAAATCACGTTTCTCAAGCTCTTTCTTATTAATTTTTTTCTTTATTTCGTTTTATAATACGCTTAATAACTTTCCGAACAATTTTTTCTTGTTTTTTCTTATTTTTTTTCTTATTTGGTTTTATGATACTTTTATTATCTCTCCGAACAATCTTTTGGTTTTTTCTTTTTTATTAAGTTTTTTTCTTATTTCGTTTTATAATACTTTTATTAACTTTTCGAAAATTTTTTTACGTTTTTTGATTTTTTTCCCATTTTTTCAAAAATGTTTGTTTATTATTTCATCATAAAGCATTTTTTTCTTCCCATTTTTGCCATACCCGACCTCGTAGCTGAACTCCTTCGCTTTTTTCCCGCCGTATAATTCCTGCCAATGATGACCCCGTGACACGGGGTCATCGCTTATCAGATTTTCGGGCAGAGATATCGGCAAAAAACGGGGTTTTCCTCAAAATCACCCCTAAATTAGAGCCCATATGGTCAAAGGTAGCCCCTATGAGGGGCACCTACCATAAAATTTTTACCACGTAGCTCTTTCCGTTCTCCCGAAATTAATTATTTTATTTTTTTCTGCTCCTCCCCCCCGCTCTTCTGGCCGAACGGCCAGTTTTCGTTCAGGATCCTCATTTTACCCAGGCTACATGTCCGGAAAATTTCAACCCTCTAGCTACACAATAAGCATTTTTCTGACTTTACCCCCGCTAATGAAGTTTCACTTCAATAATTGTGGAAATGTATTGTAATAAATAACAGAAACGAGAAAGAAACCAATAACCAAATAGTCTGGAATTTGCGTGTCGCCCATTGCAATAAGTCATTTCGATTTGCCAATGGTTTGGTCCAATCACAGTTCCAAGGAAAGCATCATGGTGTAGCTATGTATCTATGAGTTGGACCAAGGAGTTCTTTCAGTGCAAGTTCAATTTTATTTTTCAATAAACCAATTCTAACGATGGGAGGCCACATGATGCGATATCCAAATATTCCTGTTCAAACATTAACCTTTCGAGAGTACTGTGCTCTGTGTGGAGTTCGTTTTCTTGACTCCAATATCCAAAAACTTAATCCAAAAACCAAATAATTTAGAATTATGTTTAAGAAGATACTCACCTACACTTAACTATACCCAATATACAATTTATTTTGTTAAATGATTAAGAAGATGGCTGTAAAGTGCTGATTTGCACCCAAACAATATCCCATAAGAGCAAAATCCCATTTTCAAGTTGAATTGCGACGTATTGTCAAAACTTAATTTTGAATTCAAAGTTTTCATTCCGAATGCAATTAGAAGGTTTCCTTTGCGTGTCCACCATAGCAAAAACTCATTTGGCCTTGCCAATTAATTAGATGATTTGGTTCAATCACAGTTCCAAGGAAAGCATCAGAGTGTAGCCTTATTTCCATGGATCGAGTTGGACAGCTATCCACCAACGAGTTATCTCAGTACAACTCTCAGATGTTCAATTTTGATTATGGGAGGCTTGATCCAAAAGTCACTATCCAAACATTAAATTTCTTGAGGATACTGCGCTCTATGTGGTGTTGATTTCTTTGACTCCAATACCTAAAATTGAACACAAGCACCAAATAAATTAGAATTATGTTTAAGACGATATTCAAGTAACCATCCATTTTCCCAGGTACGCTCAACCCAATAATATATAATTATTTTGTTAAATGTTTAAGTAGTTGCTCAAATAATCGCTGCCAGGCAATATTCCATATGATCATAAAACTAATACTTTACATTTCCAAGTTGATATTGCAACATTCTGCCAGGTGTCGTTGAAAATTAATGTTGAATTCTTTACAAATTTTCATACCGAATGCATTTAGAAGGTTTCCTTTGGTCTTGCCAATTAATTGGTTGGTTTAGGTCCAGTCACAGTTCCAATGAAAACGTAAGTGTAGCCTTATTTCCATAGATCTATGGGTATTTCAGTGCAGGTTTAATTTTATATTCCAATAGACCTCGAAAACTCTCAGATGTTCACTGTTGATGATGAAAGGGCCGGAGATACGATATCCAAAAATCCCTGTCCAGACATTAACTTTATGAGGATACTAGTCTCTGTGTGGTGCATTTAGAAAGTTTCCTTTGCATGTCCTCCATAGCAAAAAGTCATTTGGTATTGCCAATTAATCGGATGGTTTGGTTCAATCACAGCTCCAAGGATGAGTTTTTTCAGTGCAGGTTTAATTTTATATTCCAATAGACCATGAAAACTCTCAGATGTTCACTTTTGATGATAGAAGGGCCGATGATGCGATATCCAAAAATCCCTGTCCAGATATTAACTTTGTGATGATACTACTTTCTGTGTGGTGCATTTAGAAAGTTTCCTTGCTTTTCCCTCATAGCAAAAAGTCATTTGGTCTTGCCAATTAATCAGATGGTTTGGTTCAATCAGAGTTCCAGGGAAAGCATCACAGTGTAGCCCTATTTCCTTGGATCCATGAGCTGGATCAACGAATTTTTTTAAGTGCAGCTTCGATTTTATCTTTCAATATACCATGAAAACTCTCAGATGTTCAATTTTGATGATTTGAGGCCCCATAACGCGATATCCAAAAATCCTTTTCCAGTCATTATCATTTTGAGGATACTGCGCTCTGCGCAGTCTTCGTTTTCTTGACTCCAATATCTAATATTTAATCCATGAACCAAATATAAAATTATGTTTCGCCCAATATACAGTTAATTTTGATTAATTCTTAAAGAGATGCTCAAATAGTCCCCTATTTACAGCCAAAAAAATATCCCAAATGATCCATAAATACTCATACCTTACATTTGCAAGCTGATATTGCGAAATTCTAACACGTATTTAAGGCCGTTCAAAATTTTCATACTGAATGTATTTAGAAAGTTTCCTTTGCGTGTTTCCCATAGCAAGCATTGTTCCGAGGATAGCCTTACTTCCATGGAGGTATGAGTTGGCAGCCATCCAATTCTCAGATGTTAAGTTTTAATGAATGGGAATCCCCATGATGCGATATCCAAAAATCCGTGGCCAAGCATTAACTTTTGAGGAAATTCTGCGCTCTGCGCGATGATGGTTTTCTTTACTCCAATGCGCAAAATTTAAGCCATGAACTAAAAAACTTAATATTTTGTTTATGAAGATTTTCAAGTAACGGTCGATTTACCCAACTATACTTAACCCTACGCATTATACAGTTAATTTTAATTAATATTTAAGGAGATACTGAAATAGTCTCCCATTTACAGCCAAACAATATCCCAAAAGACCCATAAAACTCATATGGCAAGTTGCAAGTTGATATTGCCAAATTCTATCACGAACTGTTGAAATTGATGTTTGAGTTAATTCAAAATTTTTATGTAGAATGTATTTAGAAAGTTTCTTTTGCGTGTTCCCCATAGCAAAAACCCATTTGGCCCTACGAATTAATCAGGTGATTGGCTCCAATCACGGTTCCAACGACAGTATTATAGTCTTACTTTCATGGAGCTTTGAGTGGACAGTTAGACAGCCATCCACCAACAACTTGTTGCAGTGCAGGTTCAATTTTATTCTCCAATAGTCCACGAAAACTCTCGGATGTTCAATAATAAACTCAAGCCTTACATTTTCAAGTTGATATTGCGAAATTCTATCACGTATTGCTGAAATTTAGTTTTTAAATCCATTCACAAATTTCCTACCGAATACATTTAGAAGGTTTCTTTTGTCCATAGTTTGGTCCAGCCATAGTTCCAAAGAAAGCATTATAGTGTAGCCTTACTTGTACTTATGAGTTCCGCCAATAACTTCTTTCATTAGAGGTTCAATTTTATTTTCCAACAGACCATGAAAACTCTTAAATGAATTTTGATGAACGGAAGACCCTTGGCACGTTATGCAACACTTAAAATTTTGAACACTTGGCTCAATGTTTAAATTAAAAAACATACGTCCGTAATCATTATTGCATCATTCCCAACAGAAATTTGACCCTCGCCCTCGATCATCATCATCTTCTAGCAGTTCATGTTGCTTTTCATAATTGCACGAACAGCAATTACGGTTTTTTAAAGATTTTTTTAGCGTTTCGAGAGGGTATTTCCTTCATTTCCTTTCAAATGAAACAATTAATTATGTGACCATCATCATTTCCTCCCTCATCTACTCTAACATCATTGTTTTTATTTCCGCATTGACAACTATTCAGCAAAGTACCCTCTGCGTCAAATTGTGTGATGAATTTTCATATAGTTAGTCAATCTGCTTAAGTCGCTTCTCGGAGTCAACGACTTGATATTTATTTTCGCTGAAGTGTCATTTCATAATTGCAACATAATTGGTCATGACGATAATTTATAGAAAGAACGTGAATGAAAAACTCAAAAAAATATTAAAGATATCTTGATAATGTCACCAAAACTAGTTTGCCACTAAAACGGCTTGACAAGAAAGGTTCGAAATAAGCAGACGATATTGTCATATTGAGCTCTTTAAAAAGTATCAATACAAGTTTCCTCTAACCTCTAACACTAATAGGGCCGCCAATAAATGATCACACCAAAATTTAAATAGGATCTCATATGTCCTGAGACGACTCACCACTTTATATAATATAGAATGAACAGCCTATTTGATCATCCCTACTAGATATAATTCTTCTTTAGTTTCTGCTAAAGTTGCTGATGAATATCTACCATTCCTAGTGACATTTTTTGATGTTCTGATTAAAGCATTTGGGTTTGCACCAATTCAAATATAATAAATCACCCAATGCAATGGTTGCATCAGAATGAATATTGCTATTCTTAATATAAATGAAGATGCTGTATCTATGATAGTACTCTGGTGCCAAAGTATATTTAGCACGTGCTTACACTAACACTGTACAACTAACATTTTTTCTAACATTACTTTACTACTTACCATAATCCAATTAACCGATCCTTTATCATTATGTCTTGGAATTTGTTTTGTGTTTCTATCATATCGCTAAATAATCAAGCAATTTTTTAGTAATAATTCATAAAATATCTGAAATTTGTATTCAAATAATGCTTTACCTCCAAGAACGTTTTAATAAGATACGTAACTAGGACATTTCCTTTTGGTGGGCCATTTAGCATCTGGAAAAGAGATGGAGACCAGGAAAGTTTTTGGAGAAGGTGGGTCAGAATATTGGCTTATGGACACATTTCTGTGGGTGTTGGCCCAGCTTAAATATACCGATCAAAGTATTGATTTTCTTTAAACGAATTAATGGAAATGATAATTTTACTAAAAATAGAGAAAGTCTACACTTTCTTAGAAAGATTCTCCTTCGACAATAATTAATTAAAAAATTAGAAGGAAATAACAAATTATTGAAAACATAGTTCTAGTTCTAGTTTTGCAAGGTACTTAAATACAATTTTCTTTCAGTCTCTTCTAAAGCTTGACTTACTTCAGATATTAATTTTAAATAAGTTCCTGAGTTAACTGTTTTCTCCTAATGTGCAAAGTTCCTCTGAAATTAGCACAATGAGGCTAGATAAAATTAATGTAAAAAGATTTACTTAATGCGGCTTCGTCTCTAAATTTCAACGATCTATACTTTAGAAGCGCAAATATAAAATGGTTTCACGAAGACCACCCTTAAACATAGTTCCAGAGTATATTAATTATTGATCCTTCAGACTAGGCTGCGCATCTTCTGCTCCAACTTGCTCTTACAGCAACCTAGTATCCATTTAGGGATACCCAATATGATGCAACTTTTTCAGACGACGAATACGTCGTAAACCTATGCTGCTTCCAAGCTCAGATTATTTGCCTTAAAGTCGTAACGACACTCTGAATATTAAGGACTCTTTTTATATTTATGGTCGAGTTGCTTATCCGAAACTCCTCATCACCTCTACTATACACAGTACTTTTGCTTTTCCATCGCGTAGGTCCTCGGTTGAACTCTTTCATATATATTCCATCCATGATCTCTTGGCCCACCACTTAGTTTTTCAGCATTTTGACTGCTTTACCTTAATTTTCTCCTCCTCGTTAGTCAACGTTTATTTTCCCAACCGCTTAATGGCAGCTGGATTTTATTAATGGCAGCTGGATTTTATCTAACTGAATCGTTCTTTTCAAACACCACATAAGACGAATTGAGTTTCAGCAAAACCTCGGATCAAAAGCTGCACATGACCTTGTTCTGCTATGATCCATGATAACGAGGCTAACAAAAATTGAACTTAAGATGTTTTCCTGGTTTATATCTCCCATATCGTCAAAAACTTTTCCTATAAATGCATTGTGACATCGCTACGATTATCTCGGTCCAACGCTTAAATCTGGCGGATATATTCACAAAAAAATATTTAGAAATTGATCTGCTCTAAATATAGGTTTAAAGGCTTTCCAAAATCTTTTTGTAATTCTCGACTAGGAAAAATGCAGCAATTAGATAAGCTCTCCTGAACAAGACCGAATCCCTGAAAATTATCATTTGACTCACTATCTATAAAACAATTAATAAACGAGAGGAACTTTGTATGAGCTATTATTATGTCCATCAGGTTGTAATATATTTTGGATATTTATTCTGTTGAAGCTTGATTATTTTTCGATGATTATATGTATTGCACCACTCATCTAGAACGCACTCTTTTCTCTATCACTAGGCCGAAGTAATATACAACTCTGAAAACGAAGATAATGTCAGCTTATACGATAACCTAAAGAAATCCGACAACGATCCTTTCCAGAACATTGAGACATTCGACGAGGTAGCTTCATTTGAAAATGCGGACAATACGCCTACATCTTCCGCCACACCCAACCAAAACGCACACGCAATCGAATCGACACAATATCGATTTTCATCCGATAATGAAGTTAGTCCTTATACAGTAAATCCTGAATGGAGTTACATCAGCCCCGTAAAATCACTGGATACCAACAGCATTGAATTCGAAGATAATGCCAAAGAATATGAAAAGCAGATCCCTGTTGATTTAAGCAGAGATACTTACGTTAACGAAATAATGGCAAAGAATGGTGCTCCAATGAATCCAGATGCCGAAATTTTTGTCGTAGAAAATATTAAAAGGCCCAGTCCTTTCGAGAAACTGATTGATCCTAGATAACTTCCAGTAATTTAGTTATTAGCTATTTCTTGATATAGACTGATTTTATTTATTTATTTTCATCAAATCGCATTTATAGGGAGCGCTGCTTGGATTGTGTGCCAAAGATCATTTAAATGTAAGTAAAGAGAGGGAGAGGGAATATTTAAAC